>CAAKHB010005818.1:4627-26185 GCA_901007665.1 Aeoliscus strigatus | reverse complement strand
CATCAAGACTGATGGTGGAAGTCATAAAGTGATTTGATTATTATTCATTTTCATTGGTAAAAGATATGTCAGATTTAGATCCAGTGATTTCACAATGACATCTCACACACACACACACACACACAGACACACAGACACACAGACACACACACACACACACACACACACACACACACACACACACACACACACACACACACACACACACACACACACACACACACACACACACACACACACACAGACCTGATGATGGTGACATGGAACTGGTCCTCCTCCAGACTCTTCCACGATCCGTGCAGGAACTCTCTGCACCACAGATACGCCTTCCGTCGGGTCTCCGGATCCGGCCGGTCGGCGCAGACCAGCTCCTTACACTCCACCTGGGAGTCGGGCTGGACCTGTAGGGAACTCTCGGTCACCAGCAGACCCAGCGACAGGGTGGGGGAGGAAGAGACCCCGTTGATAAACTTGGTCTTCATTTTGTCTTGAACAGAGGAAGTAAGAGTCAGATAATAGACACCGAACGCCGCAGCTCAACAAACGTGTCGCAGGAGGAATTGATGTCGCTGCTCAGGTTCTGATTCTCAACGTCAACGTTTGAGGATCCGAGTTTGGATTTTCGTCAGTGTTCGTCCGTGTGACTGTAAGAGGCTCGTCAAGCAGCGGAAGAACACTTGAGAATGACCGGGATGGAACGGGCGCGCCGATTTACGGAAAGGATGGGCGGGGCTGGGAGGAAGAGAGGTCACATGACAGGCTCGCTGCTGATTGGCTGGCTGGGACACAGCCCCGCGGGGGTCGAGAACGCGCCATAGGGACACACACCCTGATCAGTACTAGTATTAGACCTAGTATCAGCATTAGTATTAGTATCAGCATTAACATTAGTATCGGTATAAGTATGCGTACCAGTGTTAATATTACTTCTAGTGTCAGTAGTGGTATATAGTTTTATTATTCCGGTGGGTCTGACCCAAATTTTGAACTCTAACCCAAAGTTCAAACGTTTATTGTTCCTCGGCGTGGAAATGTACAGCAGCAAAAAAAAAAAGAAAAAAAAAAAGACATGAACCTAGAAGTAGGCAATACAACATCAATAGAAAATGAAAATACAAACAATATATACAGGATAATATACATCTATATAATTATATGGTGGTGGTAAGGTGATGAGTCTGGTGTTATGGAATTGTATGGAGAAAAGATGTAGCATATCCACCTGTACAAAATCTAAACACAAAACACACTAACACATCATAGACCCGTTTCGAAGTTTTGACAATGTCGCTGCAAAAGCCTATGAAAACATATCAAAATGGTACTTTGGCGGCACCCGTTGGTGACAGAGAGGATTGCACGACTGGACTGCGGAAGATCAGTGTGCAAACAAATGTGTATCATACACACACACACACACACACACACACATATACGTACATATCAATCAGTGATCCATGACAAGTTGAACGTTTCCACTCCTCTCTTGCTAACAATGTTATAATTCCCGAACTCATTTATCTTCACAAAAGACTGAGCAGTTCATTCAAGAAATTACCGGTATTTGTTTGTATTTCACTGCCTAGAAGAAGAGGATGTGGACTGGACTCCTACTACAATGTGTACAGACAGAAAGTCAGATATTATTGATGAATGTGAGCTGGAGGATGGACATATCGACTGAACAAACACAGGCAGACAAACAACAAACAGCACAAACAAAGCAGTCAGCACATGTATGGGGAAAAGCAGTCAGCATCAGTGTTTGTGTTCGGGGGCAATGTGAACCTCCAGATATTGAATTGTGCTGATGATGGGTTGTGCTGACTTGGATGGAAACAGCATGTGCATATGTGCACATGTGCATAGATGCTGCTGCTGATAAAATGTAAAAGGAAACTGGAGTGCAAACAAACGTGCATAAAATCTGGACGTTTGCCTGTTTGGAGACAAAGCCAATGACTACCTGATGTGATGTCTTCAGATTAATAACTGAAATCCATGATCCTGATTTCCAATCTCAGTGTATCTGATGATACAAAAACAGATCAACTCTGAAAAGTCACAGTTACAGAAACTATGTGAGCTGAGTGATGTATTTCATGCCTCCTGAGGAATGTCATACTGCTGATGAAATCATTGTCCCTTTCAAGGCAAATAACATGAATGTGACAACTTGCCAGCAGAGCATCATGAGTGAGGGCTCAGGATGTGGGACATGTTGGACAAAGTGTCTTTCTTTACAAGTTTGACAAAGGGCAGAAACCATTTGACCATGTCAAATCTGATATTGCTGCTACATCAAGTCTTGCGCCAGGAAAAAAAAGATCACAAGGTTCTTCCAAGTCTTCTGTGTGAAACTTCCAGTCCATCTCAGCCTGAACAAGGAAGGAAACTGTTTTCTTGCCGAGCACAATACAAAATAAAGGCACATTGAACCAAACAACCTGACAAAACATAGAACCAAACCAAGTGAAACGTTCTTTGTCCATCTTGCCACTCCTATGGGTTTGTTTGTCACTGTGACATTTGAACTGTCGATGTTCAAATGTGGTGGGTACGTGATATCTCTGAAAATGGTTTGTATTATGGGTGTTTATAAGGTAATTTCTGTTTTTAAAATATTATTTAAGGATTTGTCAGGTTAATTAATTAATAATTCAACAACACAATTTGGAACTGCAGTTCTGCACTGAGCACGTTTACATCTTTTTTTTCTTCTAAACAACAAAAACACTACTATTACTATTGCCTGTCTAGTTGGCTGGTTGGCAAAAACGATTCTTTTCAACGGATTTCTTGAATCGAATGAATGATTCGAGTACATTTGAACTGTGTACGATCAAATAGTTCGTCGCCTTCTGATGACATCATCACTTACTCAGGCACAACAAAAACATCAACAAAAGTCAGCTGTTTTCTTGCTAACTAGCCGGCCTTGTTACAGAAAACCAATCGATACCGGTCGTGGCCAGCTGATATCTGTTTCCACACTGCCTTCAGCAGGCTGATACGCACGTAATCCTACAACATTTTCAACGATGTGGAGTGTTTTCACAGCAGAAAGTCCTTTGTCATGTTTCTGCGCTAGCCGCTAGCAGGTTAGCTTCCTGACGGCTGGGAGCCTGTTGGACCGAACGGTAACGACCTTTGTTGTTCTAATCACATATTCTGTTCAAATACGACAAGAAGATTAAAGTTCCTGCATGAAACCGAACAAAAAACAACAACAATAATAATAACGGAGCTGACAAGGGACCTAGAGTCACATAACAAACTGACGTGTCAAATTACTGATCTGTAGTTTAATGAAAAGGTGAATTTACTTGTAACATAGTCAGTTATGTACAGTGTGTGTGTGTGTGTGTATCTATAACATTCTGTGCTGTAGTAATAGTAATAAAATGAAGATAGACATAATGTGAATTATTTGCTCATCTCAACCTTATTGATCACCAAATAAAGATTTTAGCACAATGCCACATCTTCTGCAGTAGATACCATTTGTTCCTTCAGTAGAGTTTAACAAGCAGGATTGATGCTGCCTGCTCTGGTGGCCTGAAATGTGCAGGCACCAAATTTGACACCTTCTATTTAGTGCATATAGGCTGTTTTAATTGTTAGAATAGATGTGTTTTCCCTGCTACCGTCAGTCCAAAGAGAGTCGACACAACTGAGGCACTCGCTCTCAGAAAGAGCACACCCAGGAACAAACACCGTCCAGCTGAGTCGTCCGTGTTAACGTTGTGTGTTTTCTGCAGGAGAGACAGATTTATGGCAAAGCCGGATCACAAGACCTCCCGGTGGAGATTGTGACCTCCACCAATGACCACCAACATCATATCTGCCTCTGTCATCATGCCCCCACCAAAAAGACCTCTGGTTCCTGTGAGCAGCCGTCGGAAAGCCGCCAATGACTACTTCCCCTTCAACCTCCTGCCGGTGCAGTGCCAACTGCATGTCCTGTCTTTTCTGAACGAGGTGGACAAATGTAGCTGCGCTCTGGTTTGTCTGAGCTGGAGCTGCCTCGTTCGCTCGTGGAAGCTGTGGCGAGTCGCTGACTATTCGCGGCGCGGCGTCTTCCACCTGGGCCAGGAGGGGCTGCTCGTGTCCAATCGTGAGTTTGAGAGGTGGAAGGCGTGGGTGCATCATTACACCCACCACCTCATCTCGCGCCACGCCAGCCTGCTCACGCTCAAGGCCAGCTTCGACCTGGGAGACCGCTGCAACAAGTGGAGTGACCTGCTGAGCCACCTGCTGGACAACGTCCACTGCAGGGACCTCAGCCACCTGGACCTCAACTGGACCTTCACTCTTCTGGAGCCTCTGGATCTCAGGGTCCATTCCAGCTCCAGCTCCCACCAGGAAAGCATCACCAAGATGGATCAGGTAGCTCCTTTTACTTTTTATAGTCAAATACATGTAGAGGCAAATTACATGCACACATTCACTGCTCTCTATGGTGTCCTCAGTTCTTCAGTAAACCACTTCCTGATTGGCTGCCGTTCCACAATCCACAAAAAAAACAAAAACAAACAAAACATCAGTTTGTCCTGAAATCTTACTGGTGGACTGAATTCAAACATTCAACTGAATAAAACGTTCGGTTTGATTTCGGTCAGTTACATGTAAACTGAATTACAAAATCAACAGTTTTCCTGAGTTTTGGAACGAACAAACTCAGGATTTTCACTTCAACCTGCTGTCTGGAACTGGCCCCACTGAGGGAATCAGCCCATCAATGGATCAGTCTTTATTCATATAGCACGGTTCATACAAACACAGTGTGCATAAACCAAGAAAACAAGTGGACAAACAAACAAACAGTAAACAAACACCCATAATACAAGAGTAATTAGACAAAATCAGGCCTAAAAGCTGCCTGGTGATCTCGAGGAGGAGTCTGTCACTGATATTGAATTAAATCACAACTTTGTGGAGATAAGACGTGTCATTGGGAGTTTCCACAACAAGCCCTAAAATGTCAAACTGGGACACGCAGCTGATGGCGTCACCCCGTTTCCTCCCAGTCAACAAACGTGCAGCTGCATTCGGAAACCAGCTGGAGACGACCGACGTGAACCCAAACAAAGGAACTTACCCCTAAATCATGTCTTTGTTTTCACGTGGCAGGTGACCAGTTTCCAGGAGCTGCTGACCAAACTCACCCACAGCTGCCCGCGCATCTCAAAGATGCGGTTACACTTCGACTGGTCCGACCTCTCGGTCTCGTTGCTCACCCAGTTCCAGCACCTTCGAGTCCTTGAGCTCAAATACTTCTGGGTGTTCAAGGGAGTGACTCCTTCCACTCTGCAGACTCTAACGAAATCCCTTCCCTGCCTGAAGTCTCTGACGTTACACATCTTGGTGCCGCTGAGGAACCTGGGGATCTCCTACACTCTGGAGTCTCTGTCTCTGGAGTATCTGGACGTGTCCCCCAGCAGAGGCCTGGTCTTCTCCTGTCTCAAGCTGCCTGCCCTGCGTGAGCTCCGAGCCAAGAAGATCGTCCGTGGCATCACGCTGGACCGGCGCACCCGGCTCCGGATCCAGAGCCGCTGGCCCTGCTTGTACCACGTGCTCCAGGAGGGGGCGCCAAAGCTCCAGGCCCTCAACAACGAGCGGCTCCTCTCCACCTGGAGAGAGGCCATCTATGGGGAGCTCTCCGCCATCCTCAACCAGTCCTGTTACTGCGTCCAGCATTTGGACAGCTGGCTTTGGTAGTCAACGTCCAGTAGGCACCGCTACTGCTCCTGAACCGTCCTAGTCTGAATCGTCTTCTGTTTTACAGCTCCCACGACTTGAACTCCAATGACTCTTTTAAGTTGGTTTTCATTCATGTTGATGACTTGGTCCCAAAAAAAGCCAAAGTTGCTTCATACAGTTGGCTGACTTGTCTCCTCCACTTTGTTCAGAGAGAAAATGGACTTAGAAAGAAATGTGGGAACTGGTGATGAACATCTGACGGGAAGAAAAACTAAACCTGAAAGATATTGTTCGAAGGCTTTGGCAAACTAAAAACAAAAATCAGATTTTAACAAGTAAAATCTGATAATGATGCATTTTTAAATCCATTTACATACTTTTTTTTCTCAAATCCCATTGTTTGAAGGGGGGGGGGGGTTAGGGTGTTTTGTGGACAAAATACCAAACTGTCAAAACCAGTCAACTTCTTTTGGTCCAACAGGGATTGTTCTGTCTTGATATGTACTGTATCATCATCGGCTTTGACAGTTGATATTTACAATCACCACCTATCCCAGGTGTGTTTGTGTGTGTGCGTGTTTGGCGGGGGGGGGGGGTTAGTTGGGGGTTTATGCTGCGGCTGGCTGGGAGACAACCGCTGCTCCTGCTGCTTCTCTGATTTGGATGTTGAGACACTCGAGCTGAGCTTGTGTTGATGCTCCTCTGGATGTGTCACACTCAGTGATGGCGTACGTAGACTGAATCTGCACTGTGACGAGTGATGGTTATGGGCTTAAAGACGTCTGGTGAGAATTTGAGGAGGATAACGGGAAGACAAAGCCTCTGTTATTGGAGGAGTCGCCACGGTTTCCTCCTGTCGCCTGACTGATGACGGATGTGAGCGGGTGGGCTGATGTTCATAACAAATACTGAAAGTTGTTGTGAATAATCAAAGACAATCCAGTCGGTTGTGTCCAGAGTAACGTCTAGTGGAGAAACATCAACATATGTACTGGACAAAAAAAACCCCAAACCCAAACCTGACCAAGGACCAAGATGTGGAGTTACCCAGAGACAGACAGAGACACACCGTCTGACCTTGTAGTTCCTTCCAGTGCTGGACCAACACTTACAACACTTAAGTGCTCCTTTTTTTCCATTGATTTCATCGATGACTTTTCCTCGGAGCGTGTTATACGTGTACATTTGAATCATTCCAATGATTTTATGAGTTTTAGAAGATGTAACTGCCTGTCTGTAAACTGACACTCGTCACCTGGTGGAAACCTGATGCACATTTCCAAATTTGTCACAGACGCGGCGCAGCGAGGACCCAAACTCGAGCTGCTCTGCGTTCGGTGGTGGAGGTTTGATGCTGTTTGTGATGTTTTTGACGTGTCCGTTCCTTCCTTCAGCAGAGACGACGATTTTACAATGATCCTGCTAATCAGCAGAGGTCCTCGCGCTCAAAGGTTTGACTCCCTGCAGCACGTTCTTATGTTTACAGCTGCACTGGGGTAACGTTGTGGCCTGAAGCCGATGTCTGATCCTTTGACCGACACGTCGTACGAGTCACAGATGTGTTCTTGAAGGAATTTATCCTCAGACTCTTCCTCTGTGTGTGTGTGTGTGTGTGTGGTGTGTGTGTTGAGGTCTGCTGGAAATTAAACAATGATTGTAGAAAGATAATTGTGTGTGTGTTTTCCTTGATGTTCCCTGCTTGAGTGGCAGGACCACCTCAACCATCTCAAGATGTTGGAGCTCTCAGTCAGGTTCAGACAGGTTCTTTACGTGGCGACGTCATCACATCATAACCCTCAGTCTTTGCTCTCGCGGTGTTAATGCTTAATCCAGAACAGACCTGAAGTTGCTAAGGACAAGCCCCGTTTATGAGAGGGTGGTTCCCTGGCTGTTTTCACATCAGACTTCACAGACCAGAGGAACACAAGCGCACAGACTTGTCGGACTCACGCAGCGGGACCTTCAGGCCGCCAGCCACCATGTCAAAGTCCTCCAAATCCAAGGCCTTCGCCATCACCTTTGTGGTCCTGACGGTGTCCGCCATCGGCAGCATCATCACTCTCATCCTAATGTACAACAAGGAAATCTCTACAATGAACCCGACCCCCCGGCCGACCTACCCGTCCACCACCGTGGGACCAGCACCCGTCCTGCGGCTGCCAAAGCACCTCACGCCTGAAAGCTATAAGATCTTTCTCCACCTTCACTTCTACAGCAGAATCCTCGAGGTGGACAACGGCACCGCTCCCAACCAGACGATGCTCTTCGCTGGGAACTCCACCGTCAACTTCCACTGTGTCCAGAGGACGAGGAGCATTTATCTTCACAGCAGAGACCTGCGTGTCTTCAACCCAGTGGTGAAGAACAGAGATTCTGATGAGGCGATGCGGGTGTCGAATGTCACGTTTCACTCAGATAGAAGTGACTTCCTGGAGGTCCAGCTGAACCAGGCGTTAGAAGCAGGAATGAACTACAGCTTGTTTCTGGCTTTCGAGGGGCAATTGTCAGACAATCTGGAGGGTCCCTATGTGAGCACCTATCATGAAAGTCTGCCAGAAGACGAAGGTGACTCACGCTCAGAGAGGTAAGTGAGGGAAAACGCACACAGGCACACCAAGATGTCATTACAGGTCATGACAAACGATACAAAAACGGGGAAATGCAAACGAGAAAACAGCAACGTGACCTTTCATCTGCTTCCTGTCTGCCTAGTTTATGGCTGGTACGGCTGATTTCACAGAAAGGGAAAGAACAACAGAGGTCTTCGGTCTTCGAACGTGAATAACTGAGCTGTTGTGATTGTTGTGACCATTTAATTGAATGTGAAGACCTCCTGTGCTCCACTGGAGGGAAATATCAGGGTTCAGTGTCTGAACATGACAGTCGTTGTACTACAGCAGATTTTTCCTGGGTTTTTATGAGTTTCCTGCACTGTTTCCTAGTGAAGGAAACACAAAGATCCTGTTTTTATTCTTCAAAGTGTACTATCACTGAATGTAACAAATATTCAGTGATACAATCACTGCGTGTAACAAATATTCAGTAACAAACAACAAATATTGTCTGTAACAAACACTGAATGTAACAAACATTCAATATAACAAATATTCAGTGTAACACACACTGTAACATTCACTGAGTTTAACATTCTGTCACGTGTGAATTAAGGAGAGCCAGGACCCAACTGCAGATTTGGAAGTTGATCACGGTTTATTCACAAAAACACCAGAAAAATACCACAAAGGGCAAAAAACTTAAGTTGTCCAGGAGGAAAATACTCACTAGCACAAGAAGTAAACACTGGAAATACAAAGCGGGAGGCGAGGCAGGTTCTCAGGAACGTGGCAAGGAACAGAGGGCATTGGAATGAATCATGTGGCACAAGGGGAATGTTTGTCAGAAGCATCAGTAGCAGGCTGATGACGGGGAGTCAGGAGTCAGAGGAGAGACGAGCTAAAAGAAACCAAAAAAACTAACCATAACACATTCAGTGTAACTAACATTCAGTGTAACAACCATTCAGTAACAACCATTGAGGGTAGTAACCATTGAAGGTAACAACCATTGAGGGTAACAACCATTGAAGGTAACAACCATTGAGGGTAACAACCATTGAGGGTAACAACCATTGAGGGTAACAACCATTGAGGGTAACAACCATTGAGGGTAACAACCATTGAGGGTAACAACCATTGAGGGTAACAACCATTGAGGGTAACAACCATTGAGGGTAACAACCATTGAGGGTAACAACCATTGAGGGTAACAACCATTGAGGGTAACAACCATTGAGGGTAACAACCATTGAGGGTAACAACCATTGAGGGTAACAACCATTGAGGCTAACAACCATTTACTATAACGAGCAGTCAACTGTTCCTCTCTGTGTTTACAGGTTTCTTGCTGCCACCAATCTGGAGCCAACATTTGCCAGACGAGTGTTTCCCTGTTTCGACGAGCCGGAAATGAAGGCTGTGTTTGATGTGACGATCATTCACAGGCAAAACCTGATGGCTCTTGGAAACGCACAAGTGGCAGGTGAACTTAATTAAAAACTGAAATAAAGCTCTGTTTGTTTTCACTGGGCCGCTGGTGTAAACGGAACACAACGACCCGTCTCCTCTCTGAACCTCTTCAGCCTCTGACATCATTGACGAAGACTGGAAATCGACCCGTTTCCATTCGACGCCAAAGATGTCCACATACCTGTTTGCCTTCGTGGTGTCAGAGTTTGAACGTGTCATCTCCCCACATGAACGCGTGAGAATTGAGGTATAACTATACAGTTTCATGAGTGTCTGCCAGTAATCAGCAGAAATGAGCTTTGAAATGTGTTTTTTTTTATCTGTACTGTTGTACAATGTATGTTTTCCATGAGCGCTGTGTTCTGTTTACTTCTTGTATTTTGTTTACTCATACATATACAGAGGTGGAAAGTAATTACAGTTACTCAAGTTACTGTAATTGCGTATTTTTGTGGAATACTCACACAGACACACACATATTTGTGTTTTGTTTACTCATATAGACATAGTGAGGTGGACAGAAATGAATTATAAAAAACACATATTCAACATTGTGCATCCAGCTGATTCCAAACCTCGTTTACTTCCTGTGACGTTGTGGAGAGAATTAAATGATCATCTTCCCTCCGTGTTTGACTCCAACAGATATTTGCCCGGCCGATGGCCACGGCCGCAGGGTACACGGCGTACGCAGCCAGCATCACGGGAAAGATTCTGGCGTTCTATGAGAGACATTTTGAAATGAATTATCCTCAGAAGAAACTAGGTAAAAGAATGTGATTGTTTTCTTTCTTACAACAGTAATTTATCGGAGCCCCCTCCCTGATGTGGTTCGTGAACGTATTAGTGTGTGTGTGTAGTAGACTTTGTAGGACAGTGTTGTGTAGTACATGTAGGACAGTGTTGTGTAGTACATGTAGGACAGAGTTGTGTGGTGTTGTGTAGGACAAATGTAGGACAGTGTTGTGTAGTGTTGTGTAGTAAATGTAGGACAGTGTTGTGTAGTGTTGTGTAGTACATGTAGGACAGAGTTGTGTGGTGTTGTGTAGTGTTGTGTAGTACATGTAGGACAGTGTTGTGTAGTACTAAGGACAGTGTTGTGTAGTAAATGTAGGACAGCGTTGTGTAGTGTTGTGTAGTACATGTAGGACAGTGTTGTGTAGTGTTGTGTAGTACATGTAGGACAGAGTTGTGTGGTGTTGTGTAGTGTTGTGTAGTACATGTAGGACAGTGTTGTGTAGTGTTGTGTAGTACATGTAGGACAGAGTTGTGTGGTGTTGTGTAGTGTTGTGTAGTACATGTAGGACAGTGTTGTGTAGTACATGTAGGACAGAGTTGTGTGGTGTTGTGTAGTGTTGTGTAGGACAGTGTTGTGTAGTGTTGTGTAGTACATGTAGGACAGTGTTGTGTGGTGTTGTGTAGTGTTGTGTAGTACATGTAGGACAGTGTTGTGTAGTACATGTAGGACAGTGTTGTGTAGTACATGTAGGACAGAGTTGTGTGATGTTGTGTACTGTTGTGTAGTAAATGTAGGACAGTGTTGTGTAGTGTTGTGTAGTACATGTAGGACAGTGTTGTGTAGTGTTGTGTAGTACATGTAGGACAGAGTTGTGTGGTGTTGTGTAGTGTTGTGTAGTATTGTGTAGTCTGTTGTGCCATAGTATAGTCAAGATAACAGCTATGAACTGCTCAGCAGTGTCTGTTGACAACTGTCGATGACTGGTCACATCCTCTGTCTTCATCCATCCTCACCTGTCCTGAATTCTCCTGCAGATCAAATTGCACTTCCTGACTTGAACCCCTTCGCAATGGAAAACTGGGGCCTGGTCACGTACAGGGAGGCAGGTCTGCTGTACGAAGACGGCGTGTCGTCGCAGCTGCACAAGGAAATGATTGCCATTCTCATCTCACATGAACTGGCTCACCAGGTCCTCTCACACACACACACACATCTGACTGACTGGTGCACGAACGGATTGAGAGCTTTTGTTATTTTTCATTTTCAACCGTTCTCAACCTGTTTTCAACCTGTGCTGCTTCTCTTCGGGACGGTAGTGGTTTGGGAATCTGGTGACCATGAAATGGTGGAATGACATCTGGCTGAACGAAGGCTTCGCCAGCTACATGACCTACCTGGCAGTGGACCACGTGGAACCTGCCTTTAAAGTAGTACGTTCAGATCTGTTCAGAGCTCTTCACACCAAGAAGAAATGAGGGTTAGCTGGTGTGTGAGAAGACGTAGAGACGTCCTCATGTCTGCCGTCTGCTCCGTCTGTCCTCAGAAAGACCTGCTGGTGATGAGAGACCTGCACGCGGCGTTTGAGGAGGACGCTCTGGCTGCGTCGCATCCTCTCAGTGTCCAACAGGAGGACGTGATGATGACGCCTCAGATCATCGAGCTGTTTGATGCTATAACCTACAGTAAGGTAGAGAAAACACACACACACACACAAACACACACACACACACACACATTTGTTGGAGTCACATGTGTGTGTGTCTGTGTGTGCTATACGTGTACTTTGTGTGTTATTGTGTGTATAATGTGTGCACTGTGTATTATATTATTTGTGTGTATTGTGTCTGTACTGTGTGCATTATGTGTGGTGTATATATATTGTGTGTACTGTGTGTATATTTGTGTGTACTGTATTTATTATGTCTGTATTATGTTTGTGTACTGTGTGCATCATGTATACTGTGTGTATCGTGTGTGTACTGCGTGTATCGTGTGTACTGTGCATATTATGTGTGTGTACTGTGTGTATTATGTGTGTACTGTATTTATTATGTCTGTATTATGTTTGTGTACTGTGTGCATCATGTATACTGTGCATATTATGTGTGTGTACTGTGTGTATTATGTGCGTGTACTGTGTGTACTAACGTGTGATGTCCTGACCCCAGGGGGCGATAGTCCTGAGGATGCTGGCAGACATAGTGGAGGACAAAGTTTTCCACAGAGGGATCCAAGTAAGCTGCCGTCTCATTCGCTGAAACTGAGCTGCGATCGTTCTTGAAGCTGCTGATGTGATTGGTCCGTTTACACTGTCAGAGCTCCAGTGACACGAACCTGTGACCTGGTGACCCGCCAAACGGTGGCAGGGGTCCTTCACAGGCTTCTGATCTAATCCCATCCACGGGAACACAGCGACAGTTTACGTCTAAAAGCAAACATATCATCCAATCGTTCTAACATTTTTTGTATAAACAAAGTGAAGTTCTGAACACATCTGTGTAGCAGAACCGACAAAGAAAACACAGCTGCCAGAAGAAGTGAGGAGAACTGCAGAACACGACAGAAAATCTGTTTTCTTGTGTGTCTGTGTGTGTTAGTTGTACCTCAGGGCCTTTGCATATGACAACGCCGAGCAGAGGGACCTGTGGAAGTACATCCAACAGGTACCGTCGCAGTGTTACACATGTACTCCTTGAAGAAACCGCCAACCCCCAACTGACCAGTGAAACATGACGGTTCCAGGCTGTGGATGAAGACAGTGGCCACATGGATGTCGCCAAGGTGATGGACGCATGGACCAACCAGATCGGATTCCCTGTCATCACCATCAATACCACAAACGGAGAAATCTACCAGAAACACTTTCTGTTCAACGACTCGTTTGACTCCAGGTGAGTGTTTCCAACCTCACATAGCTGAAATCATCCTCCCACATTCTTTTCATGTTACGGCAGTAATTCATCTGAGGCCCCCTCCTGATGTGGTTCATGCAAGTTTTAGTGTTTGATCTGCTAAACGAGATGTGAGGTATCGTTCAGTTTGCTGGTCATGAATGTGAGGCTTCTTACGGGTCCTCAGGGTCTTACGGGTAATACCGTATATTACAATATAATATAATGTATTCATAAAAACAAGGTCATCTTTTCTGTTTCTCCTTATATAATTTTATGTGCTGACAATATGATAAAACTAGAACATAGTTTCAGTCAGTAATGAGACTAAAACATACAATCAAGAATGTGATTATTATACTGATATAACACAATGATGTATAAGATGATGTCACAGTTTGAAATAGAAATAGAAACGTACATTTATATGATTTGAATCTTTTTTACTTGGAGTGTTTATGTATCAAACTTTGACTGAACTGGACGTACTGGACACGACCTTCCAAGAATCACTGGCTGTTTTTTAAAAAACGTTAAAACATTCTTACATCTTACGGCACTAATTTCCCTCCATACTTTCTTTCACAAAGCTGATTTTCGAATGAAAGAATGGTCAAATGTTCTTGTCAGATGATTGCTCTCATGTTAGCATGCAGGTGAGGAGCTCCCTGGTCCAATTCACCAGACCAAGGACAGTCATAACCTTTGAACTCTACCTTTGACGTTCACTGACAGCAGACAAATGTCGGCAGAAGACGTTTTGTTCAAGTTAAAACAAGTTTGTACCTGTGTTTGTGTGACTGTGCATGTGCTGGACAGCTAAAGACCAGATGTTGACTTTCACGCATCAAAGTCTGCATGAATTCTTTTTGTCAGTGTTCGTCCAATGACCATAACTCCCCTCAAACTCCCCCCCTGAAAACACTTTGAGAAAAATCTGAAATCTTTTTTTCTGGGTATTTTCTTTGGCTGAGCCCACTGAGTTATTTCACAGTTTTTCTCCACCCAGGCTGCCATGAAATCACACTGGATCACATTGGATTACACAGGGATGTTTGTCACTGTGACAGTGATTGACTTTTAATTTGAAGTTACCTGGTTTCAAGTTACTTCTCCTCCCAGACTTGTTTTTTCTCTTCCTGTGTGTGCAGTCGTTGGTGGTACGTTCCCATCCGAGTCATGTCCAGTACGTCCAAACCTTCTCTTGTCTGGTTGGAAACCAGCAGCCCAGGTAACAGGTTTATTTCTCCAGAAGGATCCTTTTACTTGACAGATACCGTATCTTTTTCATCTTCTCTGTTTAAACATCTGGGAAATGGTTAAATCAAGTCAGATTTTATTTGTATGGGGCCACTTCGCAACAACAATTAGGAAGAAGGAGAAGGGCCGACATTCAGACGGACCCTTGGATACGTGCATTCGCTGTGGTGACACTGTGGCAGCATGAATCCATCTGTACAGTGTCTTTGAAAGTAACAGTCATGGCAGTTTACAGTGACTATGTTCCCTCATGATCTTTAAAAGCTGCTAAAACTCAGGGCATGTCTGATACGGTCTGTAGGTCCATGGAAGTAGTCGTTGCTAGATGAGGCAGTACGTCTATTGTGCAGTAGGAAGGTTGTGCAACCAGAGGAACCTCAGACTAGATACCACCGGGACTTTCCGAGAGAAGAGGAGTTGCGCAGTAAAGATGTAAATCAAACAGAGAGAGAGAGGAAAGGGGCTGAGAGCGTCCTAGGAAATCCCTCGTAAGCCTAGGCCTAGTACGGGGAGGGATGATCGGTGTTTGATACAGGGTACCTGACAACGTAGAGGTGTCTGCTTCACGGTGCCAGTGACTCATGTATGACCAATATTTGCCCTGTGAACAGTGAAGAAAGACGAATTCATCTCCAAGAAGGGAGAGTGGATCCTGGCAAACGTCAACTGTACTGGATATTACCGAGTCAATTACAACCAAGAGAACTGGGAACGTCTCATGACTCAGCTGGAAACGAACCCACATGTGAGTGCGGAGCCAGACGACCTGTCACACAACTCACAACAGACACATTTCTCTTAGCAGTCAAAACTACCTGCACTGATGGGATTTTTTTTTATTCACCCAACTGTTCAAACCTGAATTATCTGCAGGAGAAACATGTAGAGGAGCATAATCATCAGCAGATGTCAAATGAGGTTTACTCAAACAAAAGGCCCTTTCCATCTTTTTGTTGGCTGCATTCTTACATTAGTTGTCCTCTGCTCCAACTTCTGCTGAATTCCACAAACAAGGCGTTCATGTGAATCAGGTGTGTTGGCACAGAAAGGTCTCCAAGGGCCAGCCCAGATTTACACAGTCGTAACCTTTGAACTCCGCCCGTACTTCACCGAGACAAAGAGTCGAGTTTTTGTTCAAGCTAAGATAAGTTTGTACCTGTAGTTTATTGAATGGACGTGTGCTGGACATCTCAAGGCCAGATGTTGCAGATGTTCCAGGCACACAGGAACTCTCACGTCGACTGTTTACGTACAAATTGTTCGTTTCAGAGTATCCCAGTGATGAACCGGTGGCAGCTTGTTGACGACGCGTTTAACCTGGCCAGGTAAAGATCTGAAGAGTGACATTTTCCTCAGTACGACATGATGGACGTGGTGCACTGGCCCTTCGTCCTCCTTCATTGATCTTCATTGATCAAATGCTTTAATTCCTCCAGGGCCAAACTGGTCGATGTGACTCTCGCTCTGAACTCAACTCGGTTCCTCCGTCATGAGAAAGCATATCTGCCCTGGGAGTCAGTGGTCAGGAACCTGGACTACTTTGTCCTCATGTTTGACCGTTCTGAGGTGTATGGACCAATGCAGGCACGTGACCTCAAAACGTCCTCTTACTGTTTTGATGTGAAAAAACGATTACTGTGTCCTGTCATGTTGTTGTAAAGCTGTTTATTCCCGCAGACGTACCTTCAAGCTCAGGTGAAAGAACTCTATAAGTTCTTCAGGAACTATACCGACAGCTCAGTGGTGCCAGAGGACCACTCCTTACAGTAAGAGGCGTCCAACTAATGTCGTCATATCCCCTGATAATATCAGTTTGATCGATTCTTTGTCTCCTCTATCATTGATTCTCTCGTTATTAATCATCAACGGACATGCATGTGTTTTCGGTTCACAGTTTAACAGTATATCAGTATGAATATCTCCTCATGTATTTATGAGAATAGATATTACATCTTCCTGCTGTCAAAGCTGAGGGGATATTTCATGACAGATTGTTTTTGAGATTGTTTTTCTCCAGGTGACCGTCTGCTACAGTAACTGCTAACCTGCTAACCTGCTAGCTGCTAATTGGTGACCAGCAGTCCAAACCTGAACTCTGCTGTCAAATCATTTTCATTGTTTATGTACAATTCTCAAATCAGTAATAGTAAGCATTTTGAAATATACAATTGTTGTTATGTATCGTATCACAGTATTGTTACCGATGATGCGGCCAATGATAATATCATCAATAACTCTCCCATATCAATCAATCTGTCAATCACACTTTATCTACATCACACTTTTCATTGGAAAATGGAACACAACAGCTGAACACACACACACACCACACAGCACACAAAATCCCAAAGTCCAAGACTAACTAGAAAATAAGGCACCGAAGAAACACTATGGGAAGAAGCACGTAAAGATAAGAAATAGAAAGAAATAGAAAGAAAAGATAACAAATAATAAACAAATAAAATCAATCGAAACAACTGAATGAATAAGTATAAAAAACTGCAGAACAATAAATGAGGGACGCTAAAATAAAAAAATAAAACAAACAAATAGAAAAAATAAAACAAAAACCGACTGATTAGATCAATTAATCACTATCTCATTCGTTGCCATAATTCCCTTTAGTTCAATGTGCCCATTAAGTCCTGCATGTTGTCTCATTACAAACATGACCCTCTTTTTCATTCTAAGACACAACCAGATTCTGGCCATCGAGGTCGCCTGCTCCAGTGGTCTGCCGGAGTGCGTCCTGATGGCCACGGACATGTTTGCCCGGTGGATGGACGGCAACAGCACCAACATGTAAGAACATCAATTCATAGGTCTGGGTCTGGTCTAGTCTGGATGAATGTGTCAGTGCTACAGACACCACTTCATGTGCACTCGTGTACTTTGAATGAAGTCTCCTTTTCCTTCTTACTCTGCGAAGGTAGGTGACACTGAATTGATTTTTCTGTGGCTCCTATCGGCATTGCATTTTTTTCTACTGCTGCAAACAGGAAGTATTCTCTAACGTAAATCGGGTATTCCATGAAGACAGACAAAGGAAGACAGACTTGAAATTGCAGCCAGATGTATTTCTACATTTGATTACTGCTGTAACGTTTTCAGTCTAAAAGGAATCCTTTAATCAATATATCTGAGGTGACTATCTTAAAACATTTACAGTATTTTTCTCTTAAGTCAGAGTTACTTTTAGTATTAATATGTATATTTCTCATTCAGTTATTATAGAATAGTGCTTGTATACTGAAGTACAAATTACAAATTACAAACTACATTGAAGTCATTCGCGTTGGCTCCGATGGTTCATCGTTATTATTCACACACAGGTATTATAATACCACCCCAGCGTGTGCTTTCACAAACCGATCACAGAATCCATCACAGAATGGTGCAGCGTCACGTCAGACAAGCATCTGTTGTGCCGAACACTGTACACATCAGAAATACAGATCCTGGCGCGCCGAGCCTGATGATGCTTGTCTCCACAGTGTAAAAGACCTCCATGTACTTTGATGATCCTCCTAAATCTCATGCCGATCGGTCGCACACGTAGCACGTCGCCAAAGCACTCTTGCGGTAACGGTAACAACAACGGTAACCGTTACTGCGGTAACTGTAACAACAAGGTAAAGAGTATCAGTGAGCAACGTGACACTTCATCAGGCCTGTAAAGGACAAGGTCCCCCGCAGGGTGGACCTTTATTGCTGTATATTGGCGTCAGAAGCAGTTGTTATTGTCGTAGAGTTCACGTCAGACCATCGTTCATCAGGTTTGTGTCCCTCAGTGCAGCTTCTAGTCACGTTCGTAGAAGTTCTGTCTCTAAGCTTCATCGAGCAGTGCTGACATGTCCAGCCAGAGTGCTTGTGAATGTTGTTTCCTTTAGTTACCTTAATGGAATATCTGCCCACCCCCATCTCCCACCCCACCCCCCCCCGACTTGTGTCTCAGCACGCAGCGTTTACATGTATATTCTGCAAATATATATACATGCAGTGCTTTAACACACATGCATGTCAAGAGTTTTGCCCATTTGTACCTTGATGTACATGCACTGTGTGTTTGTGTGTGTGTGTTTGTGTGTGTGTGTGTGTGTGTCCAGTCCAACTAGATGAACACAAATATAAAAGTGATACTTTTATATTGATGGAGAGAATGTGCCGATTTATAAGACTGATAAACTGGAGAGAAGAACAGGACAATTAGAATTCACCAGCTGTGTGTGTGTGTGTGTGTGTGTGTGTGTGATTCAGGATCCATCCCAACCTACGATCTGTAATCTACTGCCACGCTGTTGCTGCTGGTGGAAAGAAGGAGTGGGAGTTCGCCTGGAACAAGTTCCAGAGCTCCGGTGAAACGTCAGAGAGGAACCAGCTGCGTCGAGCGTTGTCCTGCACCAAGAAGATCTGGCTCCTCAGCAGGTGACGACACCAACCGCACCCGGAATAAAATAATCACCTTTTTTTGTGTGCAGGACGTCGTTCAGTCCGAGCGCAGCCCTGATAAACTGAAAGCCGAACCTGCACGTTGGATGAAGTGACTCACCGCACTGTGTTCACCTGTCTGCAGATACCTGGAGTACACTTTGGACCCAGAGAAGATAAGACTGATGGATGTTGCCTCTACTATTAATGACATCGCCAGAAATGAGGCGGGGCAGGCCCTGACCTGGAACTTCATCAGAGCTCACTGGGACTACGTTAGTCTGGGGTATCAATTCTAATTAACTTCTCATAATCGGATGTACTTAGTGGAACATGTTCTGAGTCTTCTGAGTGTGTCTGAGGTTTTGATGAAGGTGTGCGTCCATCCCAGGCCAGACGTTACCTACACAGCTGTCTCATGACGCTCAGCATGTATACCCAACGTTTACGTGAGCAGCACTTAGCGACGGAGGGAAAACTTCCTCTTGGGCAGATCCAAGGATGTGGACGGATGGCCTTCTGCCTCGACCAGCTGGGAATTGACCTCATCATCTTGAATAGATTCCTCTAAAAATTACAATGATCTCAATGGAGATATTATTATTATTAGTAGTAATAGTAGTAGTAGTAGTAGTAGTAGTAGTAGTAGTAGTAGTAGTATACATAAATAAGGCGTATAGCATCTGCTCAAATTGCTTTGCATCAAAAGTGATTAAAAAACATTAAAACAAGGATGAAACAAAGCAGAATGCAACAAAAAAAGACTTTTAAAAGAATAGAAGCAACTTAGCCCTCTACACAAAACAAAACAAAACAAAAACGATTGAACAAGTAAGAACGTCAGGGACCTCAGTGGCTCCTCTAATCTCAGCCAGTGTAGAGTTCAGTGTTGTCGCTGCGTATAATTAGTTTCCGTTTACAAGGCTCCAGTGTTGGTTTCATTCCCAGGCTGCTGCATCCTCACACCATCACACGTCACAATCCTCCACGTTCCCCTCTGACATATTGTAAACGTGTATATTTTTGGTGTCACCAGGGACGTGGACCTGCTGCTGCAGGGAGTGACCAGCAGGTTCTCCACACCGTTCGAGCTGGAGGAGGTAATGTATTGATTATGATCATTGGTTTTCTAACCGTTATATCATCAACAACACACACTCAGCAGCAGCTAGTTTATGACGGTGAGTCATCTCATCTCATATAACAACGCAGTAGAATGTCAAACTGCTTCACATTTGTTTAAACAAACATATATCTACGTATATATTTTACCTGCTCAACACAAACAAAGTGTACACGATGATTTGTACATAACGGTACGATGAAGTGTCAGTTCAACAAAGAGACAACCTGATTCCTGCAAGCAGGTATCAACCCCCTTCCGTGGTCTCAAAGGTGGAACCAGAGAAACTAAAACCCCAAGTCGTTTTCCACTGATGCTCAAGTGGGTGCCCCCTGCAGGTTGAAACAGGCTATTTCACCTGAATTGCTGCAGCTGGCTTCATATTAAATCTATCTGTCGTTAAATATCTGCCGGTATATTGAATATCTGCTGGTATATCAGGTATCTGTTGTATTTATAGGTGTACTAATATCAGGTTAATAATCACACTTTCAAGTATACATCACATTGTACTTGAGGACAAGTAAATATTCAGAATTCTGAGTGTTCTTAATACAGAACGTGGAGGAGAACTTTTAATTTAATAAGTTTGTTCATCTTTTTAAATATATTTCACTGTGTGTGTGTGTGTGTGTGTGTGTGCAGCTGCAGCGCTTTGCAAACAGCTACGATCTGGGTCCGGCAGCAGGGACAGTGGAGCAGGTGATCGAACAGACCCAGGTCAACATCCGGTGGGTCAGCGAGCACAAGGAGACGATACTGGAGTGGTTTGAGAGAGAAACGGCCTCATAGACTCGGTCTTCAACTTCACAAAGTTGGGATCTAGTATTTCCAGGAGAAATGCACTAAGAACAATCTGACGTCTGACGTGCAGAATGCGAGCTGGTCAGAAGTCAGACACAGCATCGTTATATGAAACAGGCTAAATTTATTCATCGTGTTTGATGTGCAAAGTGCATTGAATATGATCAACTCATGAGACACTTTGCTCATTGGCCACAGTGAAGGAGAGACAGAGCCACGCTGCTGTTAGCTGCTGTTAGCTGCTGTTAGCTGCTGCTAACTAAAAAACAAGTAATAACAGTGTTACTAATCAGAGCACCATCCGGATGCAGAGCCAAAGAACAACAGGTGTGAACAGGAAACATATTTATACCTCTTACAAAATGTATGTTTTATTCTTCCGTTTTTTATTTTAAGGGAAGAATTTACAGAAACAGACGATCCAAATAAAGTGACAGCGTTCATAGGACAACGTTGAGTTTTGTCTTCACGATGACTGATCGGTTCTTTCTTTCACTGACGCAGTGAATTAATTTGGACTAATAAATGAATGTCACCAGTAAAATCCAGAGGTGACTGAGTCGATGATGAGTCACAGTCGTACAA
>CAAKHB010005817.1:34363-45792 GCA_901007665.1 Aeoliscus strigatus | reverse complement strand
TTGTGACGACAGTGTGTGTGTGTGTGTGTGTGTGTGTGTGTGTGTGTGTGTGTGTGTGTGTGTGTGTGTGTGTGTGTGTGTGTGTGTGTGTGTGTGTGTGTGTGTGTGTGTGTGTGTGTGTGTGTGTGTGTGTGTGTGTGTGTCATAAATAAAATGTGTCGTAAATAAAGTCCTTCCCTCACCACATGACGACAGTAAAATCATGTGAAGCATGTCTGTCCATCGGGTCGGCGCACACATTTCTTTACGTTGGTGTATGCTGACACCTGGTGGTCACCGCGAGTATTTCAGCAATTTAAAACAACAATCAGCGTGTTATGATAATAGACGCTAACAACACATACAGCATATAACAATAAGACTGAGAATACATGTGTATTCATATATGTTCTTACAATTAACACACCTCAGACAATCAAAGCTGAAACATTGTAAATGATGTTTTCGCCATAGGTGGCAGCACAGAGCAGGCAAAAGCAAAATGGCTGCTAATTGACAAACAGCAGCAGGATGTTTGTGTCTGTGAGCGCGAAGTCGAAAACTCTTCCAACTAATCAAATGAAGTGACAGCGAGAAACAAGGAACAATGAATCAGTCAGACGTATTTAAGGACACGGTGACGCAGTGTGTATACACACACACACACACACACACTTTTCCCTCATTCATAAATCAGATAGAGTGAGCCTACGACAGCGTGACGTCTTAGCTCACGTCCCACCTCGTTCTCTCTGCAGCTGATTTATTCTCTCTAGCACATAAAACCTGAGCAGCCAATGGGGTCACTTCCTCAACACAAGGGGGGAGCAGCGTCCAGTGCCAGGACTCTACGACGTCACTCGATCTGAGCGGCGGCCGTGACCCAAACTATAAGCTGACACAAAGGCCTGATGGAGTCAAAGAAAGGACGTGACGCACACATCAGCGTTTGACCAGAGGTCTGCTCCTGAACGCAAGCTGAGAAACTCTGGAGCCCAATCACAAACTTTGTATTGACAGAGCTGGGAATGTCAAAATGTTCCGTTCCAGAACGGCTGATAAGAATTAGACCGATCAGTTCTGATATGGTTCTGACAGTGAGAAGTGCGTTCACGGTGATTATAAAAAGCCATTATCAGCAGAGTGAAGATGACATGATGCATGCACCTGTGCAGCGGTTGTTTAGTTTCCCCAACATACAGGTCAGTGCACTCACTACTCTGGACAGCGTACACAACAGTATCCAACTTGTGCCGGGATGTTTTGTCCTTGGGGTGGACTAGTTTCTGCCTCAGGGTATCGCTGGGTTTGAAGTATACCAGGATGTTGTTGTTGTTGATGTTTGTTGAAAATCCTCCTTAGCGTTTCTGATACACCAGAGACATCCGACCACACTCTTTCTCTTGGGGTTGTTGTCCTCTTTGTTGGTGACCTTCTTCTTGTTTGATTTGGTGAAGGCCCAGTTAGGGTGTACACAGCTCTTGAGTGATGTGGTTCTGCAGCTGGGCCCGTCACGGTGCACTTGCCACAGGTTGGCATGTCGTCAGCTTAAAAATGCAGAGCTATAGTATGGTTAATCGTACGGACTGAAATGACCCAACCAATTTACAATTTACATTTACAAAACCACGATAAAACCCATAGAAATCCAACACAAGACTTTTACACAACCAATATAAAACCATTACCGGTACATAACCAGTACATAGTAATCAATTCACAACCATTACACAACCTATACAAAATCAATCCATAACAAATAAACAACCGATACACAACCAATACACCACCTATAACCCACAGGTGAGTAATCACCTACGGGTTGGCACGACAATGATTCCCCGAGATGATTCCACAAGATTTACGGTTGATTGCAAAAAATGGACCTGAAATGCATTGCCTGTGGAAAACTTTGACCTTTGACCCTAGGAGGTCCATGGACCACAGGACCACCATCGTTTGGCACGGCCCGGGGGCCACAAGTTGAGACACTACAGTACCTACACTTGGCACAGGATGATTCCCTATTCCCTATAGATATATAGTTTATGGGGGCCGGTGATAGTTTGGCTGAGCTTGGGGGCTGTGACAGCCCTATTCTACGGTAAAAATGAGTTCAAGCAGCTCAGAATAATACGTAGGATAGATCGATTTGGTGCAGCCTGGACATCTGGGCTCCTACCGCAAAAATCATACTTTCTTTCGTCAAACTGCTTTCTTAGTAAGTGGCAGGACTGTTTCACAGTCTCATGAATATAAAGTGTATGGGGAAGAACTGAGAAATGGTTCTGAAGTTCTGAAGTCCTCTGGCGCCACCCAGGTGAGGCACTCCTCACACTTTGAAAAACACTGGTCTATGGACATGGTTAAAGGACGTAGTTTCTGAGGACACACAGTCCTCAGAAAGTACAGAGCCACCGGAGGTTGCAGAAGAGAGGGTTTAAGGACAAAGGGTCCAAGGACACATGGTTGGAGCACACAAGGGTTTAAGGACAAAGGGTCCAAGGACACATGGTTGGAGCACACAAGGGTTTAAGGACAAAGGGTCCAAGGTCATAGGGTCTGTTTAGGGTTTGTGAGCAAACGACAGGCTAAACACCAAGCTGAAGAGGAAACAGGCCAGGACGGAAGGAGATGAAATGATTGTCGCGGGACCGTAAAGGAGAGGTGAGTGAGAGAGGAGAGAAAGACCGTAAAATATTAAAATGAATGATGTCCACTTTAGTTTGAAGTGCAGCTGGCAGCCAAACGCCGCTGGCGAGCCAGAACCCGCCTGACGGTTGGCAGCATTGACTCTACCGGGGACAGATGGACGTGTTTCACCGTCCCGTGTCCGTTAGCTATCAGCGGCTAGGTTGTTGTCAAATGTCTTAACGGTTAAAAGTCAGCCGACCCTCAAAATAAAATACAGACATATCTGCAGTGACACAGTAAGTCTGTGTGTGTGTGTGTGTGTGTGTGTGTGTGTGTGTGGGTGAAATGTTTTAGTGATTCAAGTTTTTGGTGACACTTTCAAAATAAAAGCCTTGAGAAAATGACATCTGCAATGACACTTGAAAGTCAGAGTGTGTGGGGGGGCATAGTCAGTCAGACTTGGGGGGGTGGAATGTTTGAGTGATTCAGGTTTCTGGGGTTAGAGAGAGCTGTCAACAAAAAGCACCATTCATGTTTTTTTAAGAACTGGGAGAAAAGAAGTCAACAACATAAACAGCAGAAACTCAAAAAGCACCTCTGTAAGTCGGAGGGGCTTAATCCTGCACAGCCCCGCCCCATCCTTATTTATTTATATGCAGAAATCTGCTTTTTTTATGATTTTGTTTATCCTCAGTTGATTTGATGGATTTTTATATTTGTATGTATATATACAGTATACAGACTGTATATATACTGTATATAGGGGAGGGGCAGGAAAAGGAAGATAAATGACCAGGAGGCAAAAAAATAGAAGCTAGTGGCGATTTTTCTGCTGCGTGTCAAAGTGACACGAGTTGGACTCTGTCATGTCCCATGAAATATCACGTGAGCTCCTCCAGGCTAAGCTGACACACCTGGTCTGATGTGAAAGTGGGTCAGCAGCTGTCCGTCCATCCGTCACCCTGTCTGCCCGATCATTCGTCAGAACAAAAACCAAAGCAACATTGACCTATGTGTCCCTGCCTCATGACCCAAAGCCCTTTCAGAAAACTGAAGCTAGCATGTCTACGACTGCAGTTGCAAATATCATTATTAGCCTATGACCTATGATTTTAGGGTTATTTTCACCGATGCACTCTCTGGCTGATCCATTCAGTGACACTTCCTGAAGTGCTGAAAAGTGCCAGACTCCCCTTAGAAAATGTAATCACGCACATTTTAACATGTTCTAGACGTTTAACTGATCTACAGTTCATTGATCTCTGTCAGTTTAAACCGTTGACGATCACTCAGGACACAGTTCAGTGTCGATCCCCAGATAATGAGTCCATCAGATTGTGTCCTGCTCCGTCTCTGTTCTCTCGCTTGTCTGTGCAAAAAAACAACTTGAACTGCGTTGTGGAAAAGCACCATGACTGCACCGACTCCACTGTCGTCGTCATAGTTTCATGTCTTCATTAAAAATCCAGTCAAAACCAAATCCAGGAAGTGGACTACTACACAGGGCATTGTGGGTAAACACGACCTAAACAAATGTCTCATTTGCTGTACATAAAGGTGGATGGACGGTCCACTGCCTCGCCAGCTGCCGGTTTGCTGCAGGATATACTGTATGTGTTGTATATTTGTCAGAAACAAAAATAACCAAGACAGCTAGAATCATTTATCCATGCTTTCGTTTGGTGGAAATGGACGTTGTCCTGCATGAACCAAAATGTGTAATTTTTGATGAAGCACCACCACAGGTGCCACGGGGGTGGGGGGTATGTTATTCTAAAGGCTTGGTTCAAAGGTTTGGATAAAGTGCAGTATGAAAGAGGACGTGGTGAATGTTGCAGCCCCCATCCCCTTTTGAACCCAGTCACCGACTGAACCCAGTCCCCTGGTCTATTCGGTGTGAAAATGTCTTCCATTACATTTCAGTTCCTCTTCCATGTGGGCGCTGACGTCACTGCACTGGCTGTGCGAAACTGCTGTGACAGCGTTTTTTTGTTGTGAATGTGGAACATGGAGGAGATGTGCAGTTGCGACTGTTGGTTGATTTTTGTAACAGAAAGAGAGAAAAGAGACGGAGCAGGACATGATCACAGACACTGAACTCCGCTGTGGTCACTCCATCCCTCTCCGTCTATCTCTGATCATAAATGTTCTAACCAGCCAAAAATAACACATGTTCTTCATTAACGGACCAGAGGCACTCTGCGACGTCAGTACCATGTTTAGTACCAGCTCAGCTCGCTTGGAACCTCGATGGAGGTGGTACTAAAAAACAGTTCTAAAGGTTCTATTGCCAAAGGAAACACAAAAAGGCCGGGTAGAACTCCATTGGAACAGTTTGGCTGTATGAAGCTTCAGCTACATTCCCTTTTACTGACGCAGGAAATGATCAGAAAGCATTTGTAGAGGAACTGTGATAAAGGTCTGATGGTGTTTTTAAACCTTGCTGTGGTTCATGAGACATACCACAAACTGTCCTCTTATCTTATATCGTTCATGTTTTTCCGTTTGTAGAACATGAACTGTACTCACTCCCACTGTTTCCTCCGCGCCTGTGGCGTGTTGTGCAGCTTGTGTGCCTGGTGCGCCAAGATGACATCGCGGTGGTCCACCATTCCCCCCCTACGCCGGATCAGCGGGGCGGTGGCGTCGTTGTTACCGGGGGTCCCCAGGGACATGGAGCTCCGTCCAGAGCGGGTCTCAAAGCCGTTGTCACCACCCATGATGGGCACCTCTCGGAACTGGTCCACCCGCACGTCATACACAGTGTGGTAGTAGGTGGGGTTGGGGGCCATGCTGCTCCCACTGATTGGAGGAGGGGGGCAGCGCAGCGGGCGGTGGAGGCCCTGAGAGGAGGACGAGCAGGACGACGTCTGGGGCCACGCCCCCGAGCCGCCATGGTCGTGGGAGAAGGAGGACAGCATGGAGCTGCAAGGAGAGAGACAATGACTGGTCGATGATAGATAGTAAGTGACGTGTGTGTGTGTGTGCGTCATTTGTAGAAGTACAACTACTAATAATGGTGTTAGAAACTCTTAGAAACAACCGCAACCCCCCCCATTGCGCTGCAATCCCACACCGTTATTTGCTGAGGGAGCATTACAGATCCTTTCTCGCTGATGGGTGTAAAGAGAAAACTAATTCACAGAGACAAGGGTGTACGTACACAACCGCACGCACACGCCATAAAAACTCCTTACTACAGCAGTCTGCGTCATCACTGTACCTGGTACAGTGGTGTGTGTGTGTGTGTGTGTGTGTGTGTGTGTGTGTGTGTGTGTGTGTGTCATCACGTTCACACACCCACTCATGCCGTGAACACGGAACAAGGGCACAAACAGGACACCAAGGACCCACAAAGAGGCGAGAGATCACGAGGAGATGAATGGGCAGATGAAGAGAACGAGACGAGTGGACAAACAGGTAACGAAAGTGATGGGGGGGCGGGAAAAAAGGATGAGTGAGACAGAAGAGGCAGCAGAAGTCAGCAGGATGAGGAAGGACGGGGTGACGGATGAGGGGAGAAACGACTGAACTGAGAGAGAAACAGAGCAAAGTCATGCAGATGAAGCAGAATCCTTCCTCACGTTTACTCTCGGGGTCTCTCCTCCCTCAGTGGAGGAGGAGGAGCGACAAGGAGACTTCACCTCTGGGTTTGAAAAAAAGTGCAGAAATAAATCAACGTTCTGCAGCACAAGAGCTTTTTTTTCAATGTCAAAGAAACGTCCAGAAAACAGTAGGACCATCGAACGGTCAAACGTGCATATTCAGATGGCCATCAGCGTTCCTTCCTTCAACACATACGTCAGAAAACTAAAACACTGGAAGAAACATGTGATTTCACAAAGAGATTTCAGCCGAGGACGCATGAATGTTCAGCAGCTCAGTTAGGAAACAGACGCCGGTAAAACTCACACTTAATAAAACACAACAACAGCAACTTTACTGTGATTTCTTCTGAACTGACACACAAAGGGAGGTGAATGCAGCAATTAGCCAGATGATGGCTATTGTTAACAATTAACCCTAACGAGTCAGCTAAGCTAAGAGTTATCCTGATGACTCAGCTGAAGCTAACAGTTATCCTGATGACTCAGCTGAAGCTAACAGTTATCCTGATGACTCAGTTGAAGCTAACAGTTATCCTGATGACTCAGCTGAAGCTAACAGTTATCCTGATGACTCAGTTGAAGCTAACAGTTATCCTGATGACTCAGCTGAAGCTAACAGTTATCCTGATGACTCAGCTGAAGCTAACAGTTAGCCTGATGACTCAGCTAAGCTAACAGTTATCCTGATGACTCAGTTGAAGCTAACAGTTAGCCTGATGACTCAGCTAAGCTAACAGTTATCCTGATGACTCAGTTGAAGCTAACAGTTATCCTGATGACTCAGCTGAAGCTAACAGTTATCCTGATGAGCAGAATAGGTTAATCTACATGGTTGACAGTGTTGTTGTGAACAACTGGATGAGATTTGACATCAAACCTCAGTCAGGTGTTTCAGAAAAGGTTTTGTGTGTGTGTGTGTGTGTGTGTGTGTGTGTGTGTGTGTCTCATCCTGTTGACAGACCGGCACTCGGAGAGAAAAGAAGTCGCCCTGAGAAATTGCGGGTACACAGAAAGTTTCAGGATTAAGACACTTAGACAGTAAATATAGTGCACAGTATTTGATATACCAGGCCTACAGAACAGTCCACGGTGGTTTTACTCTAGTATCTCCACAAAGATCTATGTCTTGATTATGTTCTGTGATAATTGGAAAATCGCGCTGGAGCAGATGGACGAGGTCAAATCCTCCATCGATAGGAAACACAGACGCCGTGAATTCATTCTTTGTCTGGAAAAGAGGCTAGACGTTTTGATTTATCATGTAATATGCAGCAATTCAGTAAGTCACTCGCTTGTGTCGTAGACCATCAGATAATCATTCTGCCAGGCCCAAAGCTATCCAGCCGTCAAGCCCGGTGCCTGGTCTCCTGAGACCCTGACTGCCGCTGCCCTCTTTCTGCCCGTCAACCTCCTCACTGCCCCTGAACACGGAGTCTCAGGTCACAGCTTTCTGGCTGCTGCATCCGTCAACGAGCAGGTGAATGCCAACTAGCTCTT
Source organism: Aeoliscus strigatus (assembly GCA_901007665.1). Classification (NCBI taxonomy): domain Eukaryota; kingdom Metazoa; phylum Chordata; class Actinopteri; order Syngnathiformes; family Centriscidae; genus Aeoliscus; species Aeoliscus strigatus. The sequence continues at coordinate 38,074 of CAAKHB010005817.1, read as the reverse complement.
CAAATGTTTTTGTCTCGCCCTCAAAATCACGACTTCATTCCATCATAGTTTTAAAACTTAAATCTAAAATCACCATTTGTCTCTTTCAAGAAAATTGACACAATTAAATTTAACATCAGGGAATGTAGAGCTTGTTTTGATACGTTACCAAGAACTTTTTGCACGATGGACACATAGTGTCGCTGGAGAAAATTTTAAAAAATGGGAAATTCAACCATAAAAAAGGTTCAAAGTCCAAACTAACCAATAGGACAAAGTAACAGGAACAATGTGCGAACGGTAACGTGAGATTGGGAATGTGAGAATGGCAGACAAACAGGCGTAAACTACTCAGAGAAGGAGTTAACCAATGCTAAACAACTATCAGGAAACAGTGGACAAAATAAAACAGGAAATAAAACCAAGATGGGAAGTAGAACTGACAAATGCAAAATAAAACAAGTGGATGAGTTCAGAGCATCATGGTTCAAAAGGCTCATAGGCGGCGTTAAATGCCACCATAATAAATGGGACGAATGTTAGTGTTTAAATTTGTTGCCAACATTTTAACCCTTTAACACTGATTCTGATAAATAGTTAGCGCAAATAGTTGTGACTGGTACTCATCGTATGCTAACGCCATGGACATGGTCAGGGTTAAAGCGCTAACCTCCATTTCTGGACTGTGACAGCATCGCCGTTTTGCCTCATGTCCACCAGACCGTCACAGCTGACAAACAAGAAGACGACGGAACATACAAAGGGATGAAGAAACTGAGGGTCCAATGAACCTGAAGAATCAGGCGGGAACGCAGGTGTGAGAAACGACTCTGAATGCTGGTGTCAGTGTGAAGACTCAATGATGTTACGTCAACGTCACCTTTGGACCAACACCAGGAAGAAACAGAGTATTTTTGTCAGAGAGGTACATGTGTGAGAACTTTACAGAGAGATTTTATGTAACTCACTCAACCAATAACAGATTTCTCTCTGGTGAACATGGACAATAATAGAAAACCCTCGATCGTCTGTCACGACGTCGACTCCATGAGTGGAATAGTTGAGGGATACAGGAGACATGTTTGTTCTTCACCGCTGTGGTGTAAAGGTGATCTCAAGTTTGAAGCTCCTCTAGCTTTTTTTTCTCCTCTACGAATCAGAAATACTCTCCTGCTCCTCTAGGGGATTTGGGTTTCTTACAGATGCTCCAACCATAGAGAACAATGGTATAAATAGAAAGGAAGGTATGAAATTACACTGAATATGTCTAAAAGTATGAACAGAAAGAAGAAATGGTATTGATACTGGTGGAAAAAATCCATCAAGCTTCATTTTTCTTGCAACAGGGAAACAGAGGTCAAAGCAGAAGGAATAAACCTTTACTGCCAGAGCTGAGTAAACACAGTTACAAAGAGAAGACGCCTGAGGGGCTGAATTGTTCAACGTCACATCTATCTGATCCTGAACTGCCATCACTCAGTCACAGCGGCATCATGCGACGGCAAATCTCAACAACACAACCGAGCTGTTTTTCACATTCGATGGATGGAGTCTGAAGACAATCCACCTGCAGACCTACTCTGAAGGAGGGTCTGCAGCGGGACCCGGCACGGTCAGTGGCAATGATTGGACTGTTATTCATTCATCCCCGGTGTTGTATGTATATACTGTATGTCTACAGACTTTCATTCGCCCTGCCAATAAAGTGCGTTCAAGGTCTAAGTCACAATCCGCATCTTGCGTCTGGTGCACAGCAACTCTTCTTCAACCATAAGCAGAAATTACAGAAATACATATCATGTATGTCTGAATGTGTTGAGTGTCTATTACTGTGGTGCCTGGTGAGTATTGGATATGGTTGCACTGATAGGGAGCTTGCAATTTCATTGTATATTTATCATGCAAGGACAATAAATGATAGCAGTGATAATAGCAGAATTGCACTTTTGCCCATATTGAACAGCCAAGTAGAAACGAAGAGAACAGATCAGCCATGTAGTTATAAAGTACATAGACTATATAACACGATAAACCAGTGGAGTGAAAAAAACTAAAACTAAGACATTAGGCACTCAGCACTTAAACACTGGATGTTCGAGGCTCCTTGCTAGAGAAGCTCAAGGTCCCTCAGGAGACATGTGCCAACTTAGAAACTACCAGAAGAGGTTGTCAGTTCTGGATCAGAAAGGCTCCACTATTGACTCCTACTGCTGAGAGTGCTGAGAACTTTGACCATTGCATTTTTTTTTCATCAAACCACTAAAAATGTTCTTTTGACCTGATGCAGATGTTGTCTTTGTTTTTGTATACGTGTAATTGATTTCAGAAGGTCAGGCTAATCATTTTGACGTTACTTGTATGGGCCTGGATCAAAGCACACTGGGATCTATGTGTTTTGTTTAACTATATATTCACTGGTTTTCATTTAATCATCTATCAGCAATTTTTTCATTTCAATTTTTAAAAATATTTTGAAAAGTTGTACGTTTTTATTTCCTTTTCATTTTACACACTAAGACAGATCAGTCAGATGGGGTTACAGTGGATACATGTGTGGGGGATACATGTAGGTACCAGAGTACAGAATACGAATACCAGAATACAAACACATCATACAGACAAACTGTGGAGGGAAAAAAATACAGGCGCTTTAAAAGCATCCTGACTGGTTCTTATCTGACATCAGCATGTCTGGATGGAGATGTTGTAGTGTGTGTGTGTGTGTGCGCGCGCGCGTTCATTTACAAGGATGACAAGAAGTTCAAGTCTGAAAGTGACAACACGACTCCAGATAAGTCTTGCTGTTATCAAACACTGATCTGTCGATGATCAATTATATCAGTTTGACCGTTAAAGCAGTGTCAGTGGATAGATAGATAGATAGATGGATAGATGGATAGATGGATAGATAGATAGATAGATAGATGGATAGATAGATAGATGGATAGATAGATGGATAGATGGATGGATAGATAGATGGATAGATGATAGATAGATAGATAGATAGATAGATAGATAGATGGATAGATGGATAGATGGATGGATGGATGGATGGATGGATAGATAGATAGATAGATAGATAGATAGATAGATAGATAGATAGATAGATAGATAGATAGATAGATAGATAGATGGATAGATGGATGGATGGATAGATAGATAGATAGATAGATAGATAGATAGATAGATAGATAGATAGATAGATAGATAGATAGATAGATAGATAGATAGATAGATAGATAGATAGATAGATAGATAGACGACACTCTCACCTGTCTGTCAGGTGTTCCGTCCACCGACCACCTCACCTGGACTCACCGGCTCCACCGGCTGCAGCTGCCAGGGCTCCCTGCTCACCTGTCCGGCTGGGAGCGGGTCTGGACGGACTGGACTGGACGGGCGGAAGAGTAGAAGAACCAGCAGCGGATCCAGAACTGGAGGGGAGAAAAACTCCATGTTCAGACCCGGAACATCCCGTCCAAAGCGCTGAGCGTCCTTCAGGAGACGTCGGCTGAGAATGTGTTCGAGTCCGACGGGTTCTGACTGGTCTCTCTCTCTCATTCTCTCTCTCTCTCTCTCTCTCTCTCTCTCTCTCTCTCTCTCTCTCTCTCTCTCTCTCTCTCCCTCTCTCCCTCCTCTCTCTGTCCATCTCTCTCTCTCTCTCTCTCTCTCTGTCCATCTCTCTCTCTCTCTGTCTCTCTTTCTCTCTCTCTGTCCATCTCTCTCTCTCTC
>CAAKHB010005817.1:15483-31713 GCA_901007665.1 Aeoliscus strigatus | reverse complement strand
ATTGGCGACATGCTGAGGAACGGAGGCGGGCACGCGGCATACAACCCAGTTAGTATTGGATCATGGAGTCAGACGTGAGGCCTCACCCGGGGTTTCTGCCCTGGATTTGATCGGAAAAACTCAAATACGTCAATTTTTACTCAATAAAATGTCAGAAATGTGTAGTCATAGTGCAAATCCACTTTTAAAATATGAATATTTATTCATGTACACTTTCTTTTTTCTTTTTTTTTGTCATGATGACAGGCGAGGCACTGCCTCCCCTGACCGCACGTCACTGCTTGGGGTTTTGTTCATGAGTGAGGGAAGAATGGAGCGTGTGACTGACAGACGGATCAGGGCAGCGGCCGCAGGGTCCGTCGTGGTGAAGAAGGAGTTGAGCCAAAAGGCGAAGCTCTCAATCTACCGGTCAATCTACGTTCCTACCCTCACCTATGGTCGTGAACTCTGAATCCTGACCGAAAGAATAAGATCACGGATACAAGTGGCTGAAATGAGTTTCCTCCGTACAGTGGTGGGTCGCTCCCTTAGAGATAGGGTGAGGAGCTCGGAGTAGAGCAGCTGCTCCTTCACATCAAGAGGAGCCAGCTGAGGTGGCTCGGACATCTGTATCGCATGCCCTCTGGACGCCTCCCGAGGGAGATGTTCCAGGCATGCCCCACCGGGAGGAGACCCCAGGGAAGACCCACGCTGGAGTGACTATGTCACTCGGAAGAGCTGGGGAGTCTGGGGAGAGGGAAGTCTGGGTGTCCCTTCTTAGGCCACCGCGACTGGCCCAGGATGAAATGGAGGATGGAAAGGTACATAGCAGTAAATGATCCTCCAAACCAGCGTGGGGCAACAAATCCCCAATGTGAAAGAAAAAAAATGACAACTTCCTTAGCATTAGCATTCACCTCATATGTTGAGCTGTTTAACGCTGGATTAAAATGACATTTTGTGTCTCACACACACACACACACACAAATGTAAAAATAACATGTTCAAAAATAAACTCAATGCAGAGATGACTGAACGATGTCAACCGTGAGCTGAGGAAAGATGTGAGAGATGTGAGCACCTTTGTGTATTTGCAATGCAGCTCCAACATTATTTATGTTTCTCTCTGTGTGTGACAGAAAAGTGATGGAGGACGCCCGACTCAGCATCCTGCCACCGACAGTGCTTACGTCCAATAATTCACACACACACACACTCTCTCTCTCTCACACACACACACACACACACACACACACACACACACACACACACACACACACACACACACACACACACACACACACAGTCTGTTCAAGCTAATTGGAGGGCAAACAAAGCAGACATGAGGTTTTCCTGCAGCAGCTCTTTGAAAGGTGAAATGTGATAACGTCATAAAAACATTCTTTCTGATATTATTTATAGGTCACATGACACATGACCTGGAGGACACAACAGAATACTAATGAGGAAAAAGCACAAAAACAAACTAAATCATGTTTTTCTACAGAAACAGCAGGGATATTTGAGAAAGATATGTGAGGACAAACTCCACCAGAGGTTTGTCTATCTGTGTGAGTTAAATTTACGGAGGAAAAGAACAGAATGTTCATGTTTTGATACTTCACTACCCAGCTGAGGCCCGTGGAGCGCTGTCTCAGTTCAAACTGATCTTTGGAGCTGCTGTGCCCTCCAGTGGTCACACTGTCACACGGTTCTCAGACTGAGGAGGTCCAACTCTGAAGTAGATTTTAATTAAAATCAAACCCGCTGAACTTAAAGGTCCTCGATTCCTTGGAGAGGGACAGTTTTTTTAATATCCAAACTACGCAGGCTGAAGATCAACGCAGACGATAACTGCTGAGTCAGACAAATTCAATATCCTCACCTCTGATAGCATCAGGCACATGGAGGTGGACAAATTCAACAGCCTCAGCTCAGTTGGCAGGTTGAGTCAGGACACAGTCCACTGAGTGTGGCAGCACAGATGTGGGCGCGCGCGCGCACACTAACACACATTTTAGTGCATTATTAATCAATATATTCACACTTCTGTTTATGAAATGATTAAGATTTGTGTTATCTGAACTTATTAGAATCTGGAGACATTTTGGGTTTCAGGTTTTATCATAAATGTTTCCTGTAACTGACAATTATTTCATCTCTCCCATTGAATGACACGTGTGACATTTTTGTTTTGTTAGTGTGCAGATAAAGAACCTGGAGAGAGCAGTAGGTTTTGGCCGTGTTCTGTTTATAGGAGATCATTTTGTTGATCATTTTATTGCACAGTATTTTGCAAGTATCATGACTGGCGTTTTTATTCTGAAAGCACATGAACGGGAACAACTACTTCAAAATCATCTGCTTCAGCTCTGTTTCAGATGAGCGGTTTAATTGTCATTCTGGTGAAACAGATAGATTCGTGAATGTCAATATTTGTGCTTTAAACCCTTTAACACCAACGGTATAATGGCCAGGGATGTGGTCGGTTAAAACAATTTGTAATGAAACGTGATGTTTGTGGGACAGTTTTATTTATGGTGAGTCTGTGGGACTGATTGAGGAGGTTGGTTGTTTGTTCTAAATTCTAAACATTTACCAGCAACCTAAACGATAACCATGGCAACAGATGATTCCAAATCCTTCACCGTACTTGTAGGAGCAGTTTTATCTCCTGTTGGCATATTGTTTTTTCTTATTTGTTTATTAGGATTTAAATGTCACTATTATTTTGGACACATGGTGGCAGTAATTGCGTACGTAAGATATTTGTTGGACATAGGTGAGAGGAAGAGGAGGGCGGCACATATAGTTTCACCAGACCTGAAACAGACAAGATGAATGACGCAAAACCTGGTATGTTAAACCCCTAATTTCAATAAAACACAACTAAAACTGCAAGTAATTACTGGACCCTCTCTCTTTTGAAATGCATAAAAAAAAATCACTGCTACTCCTTCGGTGCATGTGATGGCAAGAGTGGAAAAAGTTTGGAATGGATCTTGGAAATAGTTGCCATTAGAGTGCCTGAAGATCAGAACATTTTGGACAAGCAGGGGAACAGGAAACAGAGGAACGAGAAACCGATGCACGCCAGGGTGCAGACGGTAGAGGACATGTAATGAATACGCTGAACGACACTGACCACGGAAGACAAAACTTTAAAACCAAACAACTTTATTTATCCGACAATAGATGAATATGATTGAATGGACAAAAGACGTAGAAATCAACGAGACGAATGCAGCGGGAACCGGTCAAAGCTCCACCCCCCACACTCATCTGTTTTCTCTCTTCTTATCTCATTATCATCCTTTCTGTCTCTGTTTTTCCTCCTGGACAGCCGGAGGGCCGATGCACTGTCTCTCGTTGTCTGCTGCTCTATTTCCAGGTCCTGTGCCGTTGTCACAGGCCTACAGTTACCATGGCGGTGACATGGGCTGTGGGTTTTGGAGGTAGGACATCACCACCGCTGAGATGGAAAGCCTGCAGACCAGAGTCAGAGGTTTGATGGGGTCATTTGAAGAAAAGAATTACAATCAAACGCCCAGGTCTAAAAAAACAAAAAACAAAACTTGGTTTTCAAGCTGCTTTGAATTTTTTCTTTTAGATTAGACTACATTTTTTTGTCACTGCTCATAGCTCAGGTACTCTGGCAATGAAATTGCAGTTTAGAATCTAAGCTGAACAAAATTGTGGTTATAGATGGCGTTTGAATGTAAACGTACTGTATATGTACGACTACTTTGTGTGCGTGAGCAGCAAATTGATTGAAGCGGCCTACTTCGTCTATGGGTTTGACTATGTGCAGTGAGTTTTTTTATCGCATTTGTCGCCATATTTAACACAGACGGTATCTCCAGGGCCACAGTTACGCTAGTAGACTTTGGACGACTTTAATTACATGACAATTTGCAGAAAATGTTGAATGTCGTTCCTCTGCCTGGTGTGAAGGACACAGTTGAGAACAGCCATGTTGCTGTCATTACAGTAATCCAATTCGCACTGTTGCTTGAAGCAAGTCATTACATTATAATAACAGCAATTTGGCTGTGAAGTGCAACTGCCCAGCTTTCAGGAACCAGGAACCAGGACATTTTCCGACACTGTTACAGTACTCCAAAGTTTGCTAGCGCCAACGTATCAGATCCAATTATGTTTCTGATACATGAGGCTGGTACATTAACTGTGAGTTCAGTCTCAGAAGTGTGAAAGTCTAGGAGAAGTGGTGGAGAATGTCTCAGAACAGAACACAGCTGCTCTTCAACAGACTTCCTTTCATCCCCTCTGGTTGGTGTTAGTCTGTCTACCTTGTGTCTGTCTCAGCTCACTCGCCTTTGTCCCATTACAAGAAAACCTTACATCCTGTCTTGGCGGCCGACGACCGTCCTGAAACTGGCCTTGAACCAGTAGCTGCGAGAGATGCCACTGCATCAAATTCATCACCTGACATCATCCGCTGAGCCAAACATTTGGCATTACTTCACTATAACTGCATCACATTTGTCATAAATACAACCTCATCTAGACGATGGACCAGTAGGCTCATCCTCGTTGCAGTCTGTCTTGCCAGGTGCCCCCCTAAAAAGTTTCTTTTTACAAGCACGTGGAGACAGACCACTGCTGGAGGTCACACACTTAAAAGCTTTTGGACATTAGTGTTGTTTTGTCTGGAGTCACACTGGCAGCCGGCTCAGAGTCTCACCTTCACTCTGAAAGCTGCATCATTCAGGATTTTGCATTTATTAGCCCATTGAATAGCTGCGGGCCAATGCAGACGAGGGTCACAGCGCCAAGAACAGGAAGACGCTCACAGACTGGACAACTAAGATTTTAGTACGGCGTGTGGACAACTGTCGTGACCACTGGAAGTTTAGAAACCACATGAATCATTCATATTATACCGCAGTCACATAGAATCAGCGCAACGGGACACAAAGGAAATGTCTGCTGGACGGAGAGGAAAAATAAACAAGCAGTATTTTTATAAATATTTTAACTTTGAAGGTCGTTGCAGTTTTCTCAGACAGCCTCGCCAGTGTTTTACCGTCTTTCTCTCGTCCACAAAAGAAGACATCCGGTTTGACGTCTGCTGTTTCCCTGATTCCATGTGAATGCAGCATTGGACAGAAGAAAGATTTCACACTCATCCTCACAACACACTCACATGAAGCTGCTCATCATCTGTTTGGTGTCTTCGGAGCTTCTGGAGTTTGCAAAGCTGATGAAAGAGCAGTAGACGGCAATCCAGGCGCACCACTTGAGCTGGAGGGGAGAGGAAACGAGTGGATGAAGCACTGAGAGGCAGCACGGAACGTCACAGGAAGTCGTTCCTGCTTGTAGTCATCAGACTGTACAACAGTCACTCACTGAGCCAAGAAACCAGATTCATTCAAGAAAAATGTTTATTGAATAAAGTCAGTGCTTCACATATCTACATATTTCAGTAGAAAGAAAGCGGACACACTGGGCTGATGTGTAAGTCAGATGATGACTCAACAAAACGCTGATTCTTTCCAGACATACATCTGCATTCTTACATAGCTGCAGAACATGCTGCTAGAAAATGTGGTAGGGATACTTAGCTACACATAACGTATAGAGGTTTTATTGCAGGCGCTGTGAAATCTTCTCCTGCCAATTACTTAACGTACAAACTACTTTTACTTTACTTTTAACCCTTGAAAACAGGGAGTATCTGCCACTAATTCTACATACTTTGGAGTACCGTAATTACTTCACTATAATAAAATGTTTAGTGGGCTAAATAAGGATATATTTGTTTGAAGACTATATGGCAGAGGAATTTGGAATATGAACTAAATGAGGAGGAATGGAAGATAATAGCCGATAGTCAATTTGACCTCCTCTGGACTCCATAGAATGCGTCTACTACCTGACAATCTCTGCTGGAAATGTGCAACAAAGGACAGGGACTTTCCTACATGTGTTATGGGAATGTAATTTGATTCATCCACTTTGTGTGAAAGTAACAAGAGCACCTGGGGAAGGTTCTGGATATGGAGACACAATCTCACGATTATAACTATTGTGTGACCAAACACAAATATGTTGAGTGTCAAAACATGACTTTGCAGTCATAAAGATTGGGATGGTCACAGCCCAAATACCCTCAGGTTATAGAGAATATAAAAAATGGATTGAAACTTTGACAAATTAGCGTCATATGAACAGATGTTGGCGAGAGTTGATAAAGACGGGGAGGAAGAAGGGCACCATGGGACCGTTTCTTGACTACGAGCCTGTAAGAGCAACATGATATGAATTGAGGAGATTGTGTAGCTGTGATTAAATATTGTGTGAATGACTGTAACAGCAACAGAACTGTCTCAATGTGTAAAATAAAAAGAAAGAAAACCTTAAAAGAAAAAAAAAAAAAGGTTCCTCAAAGTAATGACTCTCTGGCTTCCCTCACCAGAGCATTACCGTAATGACAGCAACATGGCTGTTCTCATAGTTCAGGAGCCACCTCCTTCAACACCATGTAGGGGAACTGGGTGACACTTCTCAGAAACTGATCAATGTTTTATGATAGAAAAATAGTTGCATATTTACAGGACTCCAAAGTATGCTGATATAGCTGGAAATACAGCTATATATAGCTGAAAAATTGGGGTTAAAAAGTTAAGAATCTGGTAGCATAAACCAGTCCCTCGAATAAAATGTCATTTACCTTACTTGTCAGCAGACAAGTTTGCCCTTCAGAGACAACACATGGTGACAAAGACAAACGCCATGTGTTGTGTGTTTGTGTGTGTCGGTCACCTTGAGCATCAGTCCACACATGCTGAAGATCATACCGAGCAGGTTCATATAATCGGGGGTGGGGTCCTCCAGTGTTGGGTTGCTCTCTGTGCTGGGGGGCTTGTACCTGCGACACCAACAACCAAACTCAATTGTTTCCATTCTGTGGAGTCTCCCGAAAATTCAGAAACGGTTGAGCTACCATTTGATTCAATGAGTGTTCCATTCAGTGAGTGTTTCGTGACAAATAATAACATGAAATGCCAAAGCTGACTGACATTACTAATATAATGGCAAATCACAGGACATGAACGCACATATTCTTTATGATAACAAATAGTGTTGTAGCAATTGCCTGTCATCATAAGCAGCGGGATCTGTTGAATTAGCTTGATGCTAATCGCCTTAGAGCTTAAAGAGAACACTCATGTGATGACTTGAGTGACAATGCTAGCTGTTAGCTACCACTAGCTAGCAGAGCTCACCCAGCTAACACATTTCACCGGATAGCTCGATATTCTTGTACAGCCTTCTCACCGCAAAACCTTGTTTTGTCTCCTTGGGTCACTCATGTTGTTGGAGGACATAATATGCTTAAATGTCAAAGAAAAGTCAGGTGTTTTTTCTTAAAAAGAAGATATTTAAATTCAGTAATTGATAGACAGCTGACCGGCCCTGCTATGAATGGACAAGAAGGGGTCAGTTCCGGTGGGTTTCAAACTAAATGCACACTTTGGACGATGAACGGCGGCGACACCAAAAGATGAGCTTTTTACTTTTATTTTGAAGGGATATGCTATCCCAGAATGCCTTGCGTGACGCTGAGGAGACGCATGGGAGTTGTGTTAGCTGAATCGGCTAAACAGGAAGCTAAAATCAAAACAAACTGTGAAAATGTTTCTCTGCGGAGTTTGAAGATTCTGTTCATAGTAAGTCAAAATGAAGCAACATGGTCTCTGAATGTTTGTGTGCTCAAGTCCTTAAACATGCTCCTCCAATTTAAAGTAACATTTCATTTGTTGATTTATTTCCGGTGTAATGAAATGTTATTTTTCAGTTTTTGTACAAGTATGAAACATAATGTTCCAATTAAATATGAGATATTTTACATACACAGTCCAGAAAAAAAATCAAAGAAATATTATATGATTTTAGGGTGTAAATTGAGTTTGGGGCTTCCTTATCGATAAGTGTACGCCTTAGAATAGAATAGAATAGAGTTTATTGCCATTTGTACACGTTAAAATCAGGTACATTGGAATTCTTGTGCATGTTCCTGAGTCAGTAGTTGCAAACTAAACAATGTCACAAATCCAATCAACAAATGGTCTGATGTAAGAAATCGAACAAATCTAAAAGCAAACAGTCAAAAAGTGCATGCGGTGCATCAAAAGAAGCTAGATAATACAAACGTGCAACTAAATATATACAGATGGACATTTTGTGATGTAAAAGCATACATTAGCAATATACTGTAGGTATGAAGGTGCTAGTGAAACAAAAGCTGAAATGCTGAAAATGGAAATGTACACGCAGAAATGGAATTGACCTGTGGTCAGATGGTTAGACCTGTGTTTCGTTGAAACACGAAACAGCCCCAGGTATGCCCCCGCTGACCACATCCAAACTCTGAGCCATTGCTGAGCTTCTTCAGCCTGGCTGGCTCTGCCACTGCACCTCTCACTGTATCCGGATCCACTGGGACGCTGTTTCAGCTTTGGTTGGTAATGTTGCCTATCAGTTGCTTCCTAGCCGCCCCTTCAATCCCCAGCAGACGCAGGGTTCTCCAGAGCATCACCTGTTTGGGTCCTGTGGACCAGAAAACAAGGTCTGGTCTGAGCCTGGTATGGGATCTCCTCTATCTCCTCTGGGAATTTCAGTTGTTCTTTTTGCGGTCTGCCCGCATCTCCCAGTCGTTTGCTGCAGCCAGGATACCTCTGCGTCTCCCAAGCTGGACTGGCATGACGAGAAGATGTGTTCTAGGTTTGAGAACTTTCCCATGTGTGGACGTTTGATGGAGTAGGCAGGACATCATAGACAGAACATATCAGGAACTTAACCCGATGTCCCGACTGGTCAAAACCCTTCCTTGTACTCCCTCCCATTTATTCCAGCTGCCCTGCTTTTCCATGGCTATGGCTTTGACATCCTCTTGTATCCTGTGGACGTCCCTCTGAACTCCTGCACTGCTCCTTTGGGTCAGCTTTGTTCCGATCTAGTGGAGCATCCCAGCTAATCCCCTGCCCTGGGCTGCAAACCCAGTGAGGTCAGCATGGTGTAGTCAGTTCTCCTCCTCCGACAGTGCTCTGTTTGCTGACCACTTGTGGGACGTCCTGAATTCCATTCCTACATGGCATGCTTTCTCGTCCCTGCCGTCTCTCAGCATCACGGCCTGGCGTGGCTTTGTGGCTTTGCACTCCTCAACCAGTGATGTCACTGGCGGCTGCAGTTTGCTTCCTGTGTTGTACGGACTGATGGAGCAAAAACTCCTCACCTCCTCAGAAAGCTGTTGATATTCATTCCCAGCCTCTCAGCGGTGGAGATGGGTACTTCATAAACAAGCAGAGGCCATAGTAGTCTAGACAGCAACCCCTGCTGGTAGCCCCAGGCTTTATACCTGCCAGGTCGGCGGCTCTTCTCCAGAGACGTCATCCAGGTGTCTGCTTGTGTAAGCGCTTCGCTTACACTCTGTTTGTCATTTAGGTCTACCCTCTGATCTTGAAATCGAGAAGTTTGCACTCCTGATGCAGGAGTTTTTGAAATTCCCCTGGGACATGGTAGGCCTTTAGCTCCACTAGCTTGTGTGGTATCGCACCATAGGCATATGTTAAATCCAACCACAAGACTGCTGGACGTGTTTCCTCTTGGCATCTTCAGTGAAGATCACTAATTATGGCGGTGTGCTCAAGACAGCCAGGTACCCCAGGAGCTCCACCCTTCTGGACAGATGTATCCATATACCTGTTGTGTGGCATGAAGGTGTAGGCCAGGATCCTGAGGACGATTTCCCCTTCAGCGTTGAGGAGTGAGATGTTATGGAATTGCCTGATCCCATGGAGTTTTCCTCTTTAGGGATGAAGCATCCCTCAGCGACCAGCCAACCATCAGCAAGGAAGTCCTTCCTCCATGCTACTCTCAACAACTTCCAAAGCAGTTACCTGAGCTTTTCACAGTACTTGTACATCTTGTGTGGAGTGCTTTTAGGCCCTGGGGCTCATTTACCTCTGGCCTTCTTGACAGAGGTGTTCACTTCCTGCCAGCTTGCTTCCTTTGTCTCGAAGGGGACAGATGCTTCTGCTGGTTGTATGATCCTTTTCATCTCCTCTGGGGTCAGCCTGGACCTGGCGGAGGTGTTCCTCAACCTCATCCTTCGTTGCCTTTGATTGTCCATCGCGGGTGGTCATAACAAGCACATCATTTGTCCATGACTCAAATCTCTTGTATTTGAACAGATTCTCATAACTGGATGCAGGTAAAAAAAACATTTTACAACTGGATGTGACACATCCCTCTGATCTTCTCTAACATATTGGACGTATCTGAGTTGTCTTGTTACCCACAGGTTGGACCATGGCATTTCCTCTCCCCAGACCTCAGGCTCCTCAGCTGCCCCGCCATCTCCTCCGAACCATCGACTGTCAGCAGGCCGCTGTCAGAGCTGTTCGCTTCAACGGTACGTGAGAGACACCCACAAACCCACCCACCACAAACGAGACAAACCGAGTCCTCGGACATGAAGAAGACATGCTGACAGTCTGAAGTGATGCAAACAACACAGGTGTTCCTGTTGTCACTTTCAACCTTTTCTGTCTTCCTTCGGTTGTTGTGTCTCTGTTTGCCAGCTGATGGACAGTACATTCTGTCCTGCGGCAGCGACAAATCTCTGAAGCTGTGGAGTGGGAGCAAAGGAATCCTGCTGAAGACCTACAGCGGACACGGTTACGAGGTTCTGGATGCTGATGGGTGAGCAGGTCGACACATACCCAGATATGTGATTAGCTATGCTAGCTTTAGGAATGCTATCAAAGGTTAGCTCCACTCCACCACACAACAGTATGACCACAGGTCTCCACGTAAAGTTGTTTTGACGTTATGTCCTCACGTCTGGGTTGTATGTTTCTCTCTCATTTATCAAAGTAGTACTTTACAATAAAAAGCAAAAACATGTACATGAATTATTACAATGAAATCAGTTTTTGATAGAATACAAACGGAATTGTCAAAGGCAAAACGTTCAGTTCAGTCCGGTTTTGTTTGAATGGCGTCAAATCACTACACAAGTTCTAACTGATGACACCAATAGTCACATGACCAGCTGATGGGGACGGAGATGAGGAACAACCTCATCCCGCCATCTTGAATCAGTCTTTCATTATCGCTGGGATCCATGACCTGTAGTGACTGTTTCTCATCGGCTGCCTCCTCAGTTCCTATGACAACAGCCAGATCTGCTCCTGCAGCGCCGACAAGACCGTGATCCTGTGGGATGTGGCCACAGGCCAGGTTGCACGCAAGCTCAGAGGTCACGCCGGGGTCAGTGCAGCTGTTGTCTGCTGTCCTGTGGTCTCCACGTGTGTTTCCTTCTTGTTTTTGTTGATCTCACTGAAATGTGTCTTTCACAGAAAGTCAACTGTGTCCAGTTCAACGAGGAGGCGTCGGTCATCTTATCAGGTTGGAGACAAACCCTCTGATTATACATTATCAGTGCAAAATATGTCAACTTTTCATGGTTAATGTGAATGAAGAATATTTTTCCCCGTCTTGAAGGTTCCATCGACGGGTCTGTGCGGTGCTGGGACACCCGATCCCGCAAGTTTGAGCCCATCCAGGTTCTCGATGAGGCTCGAGACAGCATCAGCAGCCTGAAGGTGGCACAACACGAGCTGCTCACTGGGTCAGAGAGGCTTTCTGTGGTCTTTAAGTATCTGTGGATGTTTTTGTGTGTGTTGAGTGTGTTTATGAGTATTAAAGCCCAATTTATGTTTCTGCGTTCAACTGCTATTGACCCTCTATCGTACCACCGTCCTCTTTCTTCTTCTTCTGCGTCTGTCTGTCTCGGAGCTGAATCTCGCCGCCTGTATTTTTTTTTTTTCTGGTTCCCAGTGTTTTTCTGTGTCCTTCCAGCGGTAGCCACTTGTTACTGCACCAACTACGGCGAGATCAACACCGTCTTCCTCTCACTATTTTAGTCAAAAATCGCCTTCTGGTTGGTTCTATTTTCCCGCTCTGAGGGCTGGGAAAGTCACAGTCCAATCACAGTTGGTGTCGTCGGTGGAGGCCCATGTAGCCCTGACGACTAATTAACGTCTGGCTAAGCTGTACAATGTCAAATAGGGTACGGCCTTAAGAACCGCAGGGAACGTTTGACGCAGAAGATAAATTTGACGTAATGAGGATTCAACATGTTGATTTTTGGCTTCATTTAACAACTGACTGTCTGTTCAGGTCGGTGGACGGCAGAGTGAGACGCTACGACCTGAGAATGGGACAAATGCATGTGGACTTCATCAACAGTCAGTCACCTGTTTTAACTTATGAAACACTGAAGAATGATGGTTCACACTCATTTCAACCTGCAGACAAAATGATTCGACAGGCAGTTTTTACCTCCGGTACACTGGCGCTACCATAGTTTGGAGTAGCGTAATTGTGTGACATGGAACGGTTCCTGAAAGCTGAGAAGTTCCACTTGGTTCTCCTGCCAGCTGTGAAGAGGGAGCTAGGAGGAGAAAATGCGGAACAGGTTCTGAATACTTTAACACAGACAGTATCCCCAGCGCTATGTTGCAAGACTGTAATTACATGATGATCACACATTTGATTGAGTTGTATCTGTGAAAGGGAGTTCTTCAGGCCCAAAGCGGCAGGGCTCGTTACTGTAGACATTTTTAAAAAGGCTGGTGAATTTAATTCCGTCAATGGGACAGGAGTGTTAGAAGGGTTAGAGAAGGGATACACTGCAGGAGGTTTTCTGTTCATTACTGAGACATAACTGGTGTGAACGTTCCAGGTCCCATCACCTGCGTGTGCTTCAGCCAGGACGGACAGTGCACGCTCAGCTCCAGCCTGGACTCAGTCGTCAGGCTGCTGGACAAGGACACCGGCGAGATGCTGGGAGAGTGAGTAGCATCACATCTTCTCAGGATCAGAGAGACGTTATTGTAACTGGTGCAGAGAATGCTGCTCCTGATCAGGGTCTGAAATATAAAACTGACGAGAATATTATTATATACACATGAAAAACCATCCACTTTCATAGAACCTTGCCTTCACGTAGTAAATCCAAGATACAGACGCACCGACAGCTAGCATACTTTGGAGTACAGTAATTACAGGACTATTTGCGCATCAAAAAACGGTTCCTGAAAGCTGAGAACATCCATGTTGCTGTCATTATGGTAATCCCATGACCATTACCATATTGGCAGCAACTTGGCTGTGAAGTGCAACTTGTCAACTGTGAGTAACCGATGGTTTTCTCCTTCTAGATCTTTCTTCACATCAGGTTGGGGAACCGAGTGACACGTCTCAACTTTAAGGAACTGATGGATGTTTTCCGATACCGCAAATAGTTGCATAATTACCGTATTCCAAAGTATGCTAGAGTGAATGGATGGGCAGCGATACGGTCGGTGTTCAATGACACGGTCACGTGTCATTAGAAGAAACTTGATTGGAGCATTAAAATGTGTCAGATCACTTTGGCTCATTTCAGTTAGAATCATTAATATGTTCATCAGACAATGATCTGAGATCTGACTGGATTTCCTGTACACATCCAGACAGGTTCAGTTAAAACCATGAGTGTTCATCCTGAAATGAGGAAAAGAGCAGAATTCTCAGTTTAATTTTCATGTAAGCTGACAGAAACCGAACATCTGTAAAGTTTCACGTTTGAATCCAGTTTTCACTCATCCTTTCCTCCCTTCTAGAATAGAGTTGTCCAGTTCATGAACATTTGTTGGGTTGTTGTACTGTGCTGAATCTCTTACTCATTCATTCACAGTTCAGGGAGTATGGCAGCGAACTGCTGCGGGTGAACCTGATTCGTTGGTTTATTCCCTGCGAACATGACACGAATCACTCACTGAAAACAAAAACAACACAAAACCATTTGGTGAACAAATCCTCAGGACACAGAAACTGTTTACAACAGAACGTTGTACGCTGACCAGGTGTGTGTGTGTGTGTGTGTGGATCAGATTCACAGGACACAGGATGAAGGGCTACAAGCTGGACTGCTGCTTGTCCAGCAAGGACACACACGTCCTGAGCTGTTCCGAGGACGGACACGTCTACTGCTGGGATCTGGTGGAGGTCAGCCGCGTGTGTGTCCGTTTGTATGTGTGTGTGTCTGTGTCTGTGTGTGTCAGTCTATGTCCCAATTCGTGTCGTGTCATTGTGTGTTTCTATCCATGTTGTTTCTGTGTCTGTGTATCCCAATCTGTGTTGTGTGTGTGTGTGTGTGTGTGTGTGTGTGTGTGTGTGTGTGTGTGTGTGTGTGTGTGTGTTCCAACATGGCACAGTGGGACAGAAGAACTCAGAGGAAGAGTTAACAAACTCTCAGGGAAATAAAATACCCTCTTTCTCTGTTCCAATGAAAATAAACAGCTGCTGGCCGCTGATAACATCTCACACACACACATCTGTGTGCTGCATCTCTGTCGGTTCTGCTTCTTGTCCCAGTATGAACGTCTGTCACCTTCAGCTGAGTCTGGATGGTTCAAGAGTTTTCCCCCCTAATCACAGGAGGGAGTGGACAGACACACACACACACACACACTCCCGCCCACTGACTACTAATCACACACACCGGTTCTGTCCCAGGCGAGAGTGCTGACACGGAGGCGTCACACACAGACGTGCAGCAGATAAAGAGAATTACAAACTGGACCAGAGACTTAGTGAATATTAACGAGGATTTGGAGAAAAACACTGATTCACAGGATTATTTCTTTCTTCTGTCATGGAACCGACCGCTGGAAAGTTCTTATCGGACCTTTACGGATTATTTCCAGACTGGAATTAAAGTGAACTTTGCTGACTCCTGTCACACACACACACTCTCTGTCCCATCATGTCATGGGACTGCGGGTTGAGATATGTCTTCATGGCTCCTGTGCTGCAGCTCGGTGGGGTGTGTGCGCTGCGCGATGGTGGCGGCCTCATGGGGACGGTGTGCGGGCGCGAGGAGCTGACCAGCCGCCTGGGACTGGAGGCCGTTCAGCGCCTGGCAAAGGACGGCTGCCGGCTGCTGCAGAACCACAACTACCGGCTGCCCGACCGGAACCAGGCGGTGAGTCGATCACACGATGAGTCGTGAACTCACAGTGTGGCTGGAAAGGTTAGAACCTGACAGGGGTGTCATAGGGTTAATGTCTCTGCACACACACACACACACACACACACACACACACGCTTCAGGTTAGAATTACTGGTGGATTTGGGTCAGACACAGAGGAAATCCTCATCAGCCCTGATTTGTGCTGCAGTCAACGAAAGGACACACACACACACACACACACATATCACTTTACATGAAACCATCAATTCTGGTTCCATCAAAGCTGGTTTGGATGAGTGCTTCAGACTGACAGTGTGTGTGTGTGTGTGTGTGTGTGTGTGTGTGTGTGTGTGTGTGTGTGTGTGTGTGTGTGTGTGTGTGTGTGTGTGTGTGTGTGTGTGAGAGTGTGTGTGTGTGGGTGTGAGTGTGTGTGTGTGTGTGTGTGTGTGTGTGTGTGTGTGTGTGTGTGTGTGTGTGTGTGTGTGTGTGTGTGTGTGTGTGTGTGTGTGTGTGTGTGTGTGTGTGTGTGTGTGTGTGTGTGTGTGTGTGTGTGTGTGTGTCTATAGAAGAATCTATAAAGGATCAGTCAACAGTTGAACATGTTGGTTTAAAGAATCATTTTGCGGATTCAACTGATTCAAAGGTCAGTGGTCATTTCATCGGCCCGTTTCTTTGATGTCCAGTGGTTCCGACTCATCCAGCTGATAGGAATGATAGGGATGTTGATGAAAACAAAGACTCATTATCATGAGTCAATGTCAGTTTAGTTGAGACGATGCAGCAGCTCTGAAGCTCGCCTTCATTCACACACACCGCTCTCTGCTGCGTTGCCATGGTGATTCCTTTTTTTATTTAACATTATTTTCTTTCCCTCCGTGACAGACGAGCTCTGTGAGCTGTTTCCATGGCGACGAAAATTGTGTGTCAGGAGTTTTTCTGCGTCACTTCTTTATATTCTCACAGAGAATGTGGCGACCGCGCAAAGAAACACCGAGTCAGCAAACGCTCGACTCGGCTGGGTTCAGACGTGTTCTTTGGATGTGAGACACCTGAGGGATCTCCAGAGAGTGGGACTGATCCACGTTAGTGAGGAGGAGGAGGAGGAGGAGGAGGAGGAGGAGGAGGAGGAGGTGGTGTGTGTGTGTGTGTGTGTGTCCATAATTTCCAGGAATCGGTGTGTGTCTTCCTGTCCATGCGACCCA
>CAAKHB010005817.1:0-15463 GCA_901007665.1 Aeoliscus strigatus | reverse complement strand
GTGTTCCAATCCGTGTCATGTGTGTCCTCCAGGGTACTCTGTCCTTTAAGCTGCCGGTGGGGAAAGCCGTCGTCCAATCACTGTCCTTCCATCCCACGGAGACACGCCTCCTCACTGCCATGGAGGGGCGTGTCCAGGTGTGGGGAGCGGAACCAGAGGATCCAGCGGAGGAGGAGGGTGTCATGGCGACGTAGCAGACGCTTTGGATTGTTGCCGATCATCAGTGTTTTTAGTCTCAGGAGAGAAATCGAGTAAGCAAGTAAACATCCGGACATGTGACCAGGGGCCAGAATAGATATGAGGCACGATAAAATTGATTCATTTAGCCGTGAAGGGATCAGATCTGTAGTCTGTTGTGTTTCACACAGAATCAGAAGGAATGTTTGTATAAAATCAAACAATTATCAGGTCAAACTTAAATTCACAAAAACAGAAAAAAACACAAATGTGATTTACACTCAGTACTATTTTTAGAGTTTCAATTATTTGACACTTTTTTCTTTTCAACAATCATCTTATTTTTAATGCCAAAAAAGGCCAATAAACAATAGTTCTGGGGAGGAGGAGATGTGAGGACTGACAAGAATATTCCATTTAAGTCTTCATACTTCATTTGAAAATATTTTACAGTTTCATTCATATTTAGCTCATGAGAGTTTTCTTGGATTGTTTTTGTAAAAAATAAATTTCTTTGGTGACATTTTTGTATTTATTTCTTTGTTGTTGTTCATTACTTATCAGTCTACAATGTCTGTCCTGGATGATTTTTACTGTGAATGATGAGTATGAGTTTAGAGAATGAATTAAGAAATAAATAACTTAGATTACATAAATATGTTCCTATTGAAAGCTGCTGGTTTATTGTTTAGAGGCAGTAACTCAGCTGTCAGCGGATCTGCTCAGCAACAGGATTGAATGAAATAAATAGAAGACAAACCCAATCACATTTGTTCTGCTCGTCAGATGTTTTTAAGTATTTACATGTTCTGCATGGAACCATTGGATGTCAGAAGCTCTTTGGCTCCTCAGTAACGTTCTGAAGTTTGAAACTTGTCGTTCAATTCGCTGCAAATACTCAACACCAACAATAATTCTTATTTCTAGTCTAAATTTCTATCCATAAAAATCTCTTTACATTTCAAATCAGGCACACAGCCTGACATTTGTGTGTGTGTGTGTGTGTGTGTGTGTGTGTTCCGCAGGCAGATTTTTGCACGTTTTTTACATGAAACTTTGTTTGACACAAGTGAAAAATGCCTGAAAACAAGTTACCTTTTCAGGTGATGTGTCTGCTTTGAAATGTAAAGAGATTTTATGACTAGAAATCAGACCGGTATCCTTGGTCAGATTTGGACTCAGCCCACGCAGCCGCAGCCCGCCGCCGCCAGCTGCTCCACCTTGTGCCAGCGGTGTGCGTTGTCCAGGAAGGCCACGTCCTCATGATGGGTGGGCCTGCAGCAGGGCGCGTGGTGCCGCAGCTCAGTGGGTGTGTGTTGCACCAGCACGCCGCTGAGCAGCAGGTAGGCCAGGGTCAGGTCGTGGTTGGAGCGAACGCGGGGACACGAGCCACTGCAGTATTTGAAGAGGATGCTCTCGTCCGAGTCATAGCCCAACCCGAGGTCACGGACCCGCAGCAGCACAGGGTGAAGACTGCACGCCGAGCCTGATGGGGGGGAGCGGCGGTGGCGGGCCAAGAGCGAGGTGGTGGGATCGGGTGAGGGCTCCACTGCAGCGTCTCCGGCGGCTGAATGTTTGCTGGTGTAGTTACTTAGTGACGACATATGTTGATGGGTGTCTGGAAAAGACACACACACACACAGTCTCCACCATGTTGGTACACTGAAACATTTCATAAAAAAAATAAAAATTTCAAAATCTCACAATATTTGTCAAAATGTCTCATTTATAGTAATAAAGTCTCTAAACAATCAGACAAATCACCATAAAAAATGAACTTGTTTCACTTCTTTCAAGCACATTTGTACTTAAAAAAAAAAAGAAGCGTTTTTTTTCTTATTACAAGCGCAAAAAATCTTTCACTGGCAGATTTTTCGACTAATTTCATGTGAAAATTGAAAAATGTCGAAAAACAAGTTACATTTCTGGTGATGTGTCTTGATTTGAAGATAGTTCATGACTACAAATTTGACATTGTGATTGTGAAAAATGATGATGAGAAATGTTGTTGGTAGGAAGTGTAAAAACCTCTGAGAGGTTAAAGGAAAACAAGACTTTCTGCAAGAAGTAGATTTAAGCCAAAAGGTCAAAGGTCATAACCTTCCCTTCCTTACCGGGCAGAGACGTCAGCCGGTGGCTACCCCGCCTCTGGACGCAGAGCAGGACCACAACCAGCTTCACCAGGGACGTCATCTCTCAGGTCGTCTCTTCGTCCGTGCTCGGGAAGAATTTGTGTTTGTGCGGCTGCGTGCGATGCTCAAGATGCAGAAGAGTCACGACCTCCAATATATATCGTTCAGAGATTGTGAGGGGGGGGGCAGACAGGATGCAGATACCCGCCAGCAGACGATCCAACTCACCTGAACCTGACAGCAGCGGAGCTTTGACCTGCTGGCGTCTGATTGGTGTAAATCACCGGTTTAGTGTTGTTTCCCCCAGATGTTTTTCCAGAGGACGCTGCTTCGTGGTTCTTTTTCTTTCAAAGTGTCTCAGGACTGAATGCTGATGCTGGGAAAAGTGTGAAAAATGAGTCATTGGAAGGTTAACGCACTAAGAAAATGGAAACCGCTGTCAGGACCCGTCAGTCACCCGACATTCCAGACTGTGTCTGACGCCTAGAAGATGTAGAATAGGTGTCTGGAGTTTTCAGTCAAACACCCTGTGAGGTGGTTGTGTGTGTGTGTGTGTGCGGTGTGTTCATGCAAACCAGTTGGTAAGTGAATTATTTCCTCCAACGTTTATCTGTTTGTTTGTGTTTATCTTTTAGCAAAATAAGTCCAAATGTTCTGAACTGATTTTCATGAAACAAAATGCTGCTAATGGACCAGGACCAGATGATTAAATGTTGGTGGTGTTCTGGAACCACCTGGATCCAGGAATATGTTGAAGGATTCTTCCTCATTGTCAGACAGGGACATTTTCAGCATCTGTGCCAGTGGTTAGTGGGTCTGTCTGTTAACACAAAGGTCGGGGGTTGGAGCCCACCCAGGGACGGAGGGTTGTTTTTTGTTTTACTTTGGAAAGGAAATGAAGTAGAAAGTAGAAATTTGGGCTCATGATTTCTGTATCAAGGTTGCTTATGATTTTTTAAAATAACTATTTGACTACTAAGTGACAAAGGCATGTTTTGATGATCAGAGTGGTTTTGTAGTTCATTCATTCATCATCTCCCGCTTGCTCTGGTTACGGGTTGAGTTGTTCTGAAGCTGAAGGCAGCTTTCAAATGTCAGGGTCCACCCTGGACGGGTCACCTGTTCACCACAAGACCACAGGACAGACAGACGTTCTTAGCCACATTCACACCTACGGGTGATTTTGAGTGACCAGATAACCTCAGCATGCTGTTGGAGGTGGAAAGAACCCACGCAGACGTGGGGTAAGCGCTAAACATGGAAAGATCCAAGGCCAGGAATCGAACCATGAACAGTGCTAACCACTGTCCCACTGTGTCATCCTGAATATGTACCATAATAGCTGATAACAATCATAATTAGTTATCAATTAGTTATTAGTTATAATTAATTATAAGTATTATAATTATTTATTATAATCAATTATTTCTTTTATAATAATCATTAATTGTTTATTAATGTCTAATTCATGGTTATTGATTCATTATTGATCATTAATAATACTTACTCGTTAATACCCCAATAAACTGTATAAAACACACAAACTTCTCAATAATAGTAATTTTACCAGCTGATTTTCATTTTATTTCAATGAACAGGTAGACAGGATCACACTGAAACAACAATCAAGAACTTGATTTCAGTAGTTTTAACATTTGCCTGCTGTCAGGATGAGTGTTCCAATGAGCCTTATCAGGTATTTATCAGAGTTAACCTGTGCTGACAGGAATCCTCCTGAAATCCTCAAATTTACTGCCTAGAATTCCAGTCCTTCCTGGGAAGGATCAGGGTTTGGAGGCTGCACCAGGTCAGACATTAAAATAAAAAACGACGGTAACAATGAGCTGCTCCAGACTGAACCTGAAACACTGAAAGTATGTACCGGTATGATGGCAAAAGTCATTTTCACTGAATTTATCAGATCTTGCTGAGTTAAATCGTAGGCAACTGGACTTCTGGTTTACTTGAAGACGTTTCTCAACTCATCCGAGAAGCTTCTTCAGTTCTGAACTGACTAGTGGGGAGTCCTGCTACTAATACTAAGTTGGGTCGTTACCTCACACAAAGGAGTGTTGGTATCAGGTCCCCCTCCCTGGCTGTCAGTCGTTAAGTCGTTGGTTTACCTGAAAATAATTTATCAGAAACATTTCACGCAAGCACAAGTTGCCAAACCGGAACATCTTTCAAATACAATCACAGCGTAGCTTTTTATGATGTTTAGTTAAATGAGTCTGCACCAGAAGATCTATATTAAACACATACCCTGACACTCTACCAGATACCTGATGTACCAGTAGATACCTGATGTTGTACGATAGTAGTGCAGTGATAATTATTAAAAAGACATGTTCTGGGTCATGTGACCTCATTTTGTTCACATTGACATCATTTTCTCAACCAGACAAAGATTTGCATAATAAGATTTGACCTTGACACCATTTTAATAGTTTCTGTTGTAATATTCCAGATTAAATCGTACATGCAAACAGCTGAAAATGTGACGCGCAAAACTGCTGTATTCAAAACTATTTGTGACGAGAGTAAAGTTCATTCAGGTTCTCCTTGAAGTTCACCGATGTCCACCACCAGTTTCCTGCAGCAGCTCACATTCGTGTCAGACAATTAGAAATGTTTCCTCCGCGCGCAGAGGAAACATGAATGGGACTTGTTCACCTGCACAAAGACATGACGTGACGAGTCTTTCTCCTGAGAGGTCAGAGGTCGTAGATGATGTCGGCCATGTTGCGGAAGAAGATTCCAGCTTGTCAGACGTCTCATTCTCGCCGTGGGAACGGTCGGCGGCGTATTCCTGGACGAGCGGATCGGACAGACGGTCCATGTAGGGCTCGTCTGAGCGCAACAGGAATGCAGCGAGTGGATCGTCCTCTCGCTGGAAACTTTCCGGGAAGGTTTAATATCGGAATCTCAGACGAGTTTGTGCTGTAAATCCATTGGGAAACACTTGAGCGGGTGTCATCACGCCCCAGGAAGATTCCCGCTGGATGACACATTGACCCAGAGATGTACTGCTTCTTCCAAACAAAGTCCACAGAGGTCGATGTAGTGCCAGCAGCTATCTGTAGGACACGTTTTATCATTAATGTTCATTACTTCACTTACTCAATTACTTAATTACTTCCCCTTCACCTTAGTTCTTTATACTTTTATTTCAGCTCAAGCCTTACAAATATATTGATTTATCTACTGGAATCAAACAGGCCTTTTCTTGAGCTGCTGGTCTGACGCTGTTACCGTGGTGACACAGTGCCACTATGAACCACATCCAAAGTTATTCGACCGTTTGTTTTCTTCAATTCAGTGCCGCTGCATCACACACAGTGCGTATGGCACCACCTGCTGCATTAATCATTGTGAAAATATTTGAAAATGAAATGAAAGGTGAATCTCATCATTAGTGATCAAAAATAGTGTTAATATATGATAGAAGTAAAATTGAATAATTGGGACATTTGTTTGGACAAAGGTCAACAATTATAACAACAAAAATAACTGACAAGGAGCTACTATCTAGAAATGTTCAATAGTTTTGTTGATAATAATTAAAATCACCTCATTTCTTACATCAATAGCTATGGCATTGTACTGCCAAAAACAGTGCGTGCCACCTTTACGTCTTCTACCTCATTTGAGGTGGAGAATTGATCTCCTCCTGTATCGCCTGTCAGCCAAGATGACGGCCCAGAGCCCGATCAGTTTGAGCTGCTACAAACAGCCAGTCGGTGCAGCTGAGGTAGCTGCAGATCATGGGTGCTGGGTGGCCGGGATTGAGGACATGGAGGGAGAGGAGTAAAGTTCATTGTAAAGTGAATTTAGATGTAATAACCTATGTTATGTACATCTCCCCCCGGGCAGACATGGACTAAAAACACTGTTGGACTCTGAACTGCCTCGCTGTCCTTCTTGGACCTTCTAGACTTCACAAGCTGACTCAGTGATTGTTTATATGTTCATTGTCTGTGCATGCAACACCTATTGCAGGTCTGTCCGTCCCAGGGAGGGGGATCCCTCTTTCTGTGGTCCTCCCTGAGGTTTCTGCCTCTTTTTCCCCTGTTATAAGGGTTTTTTTGGGCAGTTTTTCCTCACCCTGACTGAGGGTTTAGGACAGAGGGTGTAGCAATGTGCGGACTGTAAAGTCCATCGAGACAATTGTAAATTGTGATGTTGGGCTATACAAATAAATTGAATTGAATTGAATTAAATTATGTTTCAACTTGCAGTTGGCACTCCACATGCCGTTTTTTAACACAAAATATAGATTTTAAACCATTTTCACTACAATGTTATGATTTAGATCAGAATCAATCATAAAATCTACTGTTTTACTGTTTTTTCCTTCAGTTTTCAGCTGAAAAAAGTGGTTTGACTCTTTAAGCTCAGACTGGCTGTTGCTTTAAAGATAAATGTGCACCTTTTGCATACACATACCTTTTATTTACATGTTGCCATTGTGAATTGTTGTATCAGGGTTAAACATATTTAAATTCTGTAATTTTATTATAAAAATCAAAATGTAAAGTAAGAAAATAAATTGAATATATATATTACACACGTGTGTAATATAAATACTGTGTGAGCTCCAAGTATGCAGTATCATAGACTCATCTTTGAACAAATCATACGTCTGAAAATCGGTTGAAAATTGAGCAGTTTATTGATATTTAAAAAGTAGGTGACACAATGAGTGAGTGAGTGACATATTGTTCACTCAGCAAATGTGAAGCAATTACAAAAAGAAAAATATACTCAAGGAAGTGGGCACAGAGACAGACACAGAGAACTCTTCAATAACTGTGGTTCACACTCCAGCACAGTAGGTGGCGGTATTGTCATTTGCCATAAAAGCACCAAGAAGAAGAATAGGAAGAAGAAAGGATCATGGGTAACGGTCGGGAAGCGCCATGGCAAAGAACGGGAACGTGTTGCCGACAGATGCTGAACAAATGGAGGAAAACACGCATAAACGGTACATCTGCTCGTTCCCGGACTGCTCGGCGGCGTACAACAGAATGTGGAAACTAGACGCGCACGTTCGCACGCATACTGGCGTGAAGCCGCACGTGTGCGGCCACGAGGGATGCGGGAAGTCGTTCGGCAGCATGTACCACTTGGGCCGGCACGAGCTCACGCACAGCGGCGAGCGGCCTTTCCGTTGCAGCGCGAGCGGATGCCCCGAGGCGTTCACAACCAACGCCAACCTGCAGCGGCACGTGGGTCGCATCCACACGCAGGAGACACACAGGTACATGTCGGCCCGCTCGGCTACGATTCGAGTAGGTGAACCAACTGTCCTGAATCACTCACTGGAAAGATTCGTTCGTTTCACAATAAAGATGAGTACAGAAGTGAACTGCTGCGGGTGAACCTGATTTGTTTGTTCCCTGCGAACGAGTCGACTGACACAAATCTTTCACTTGAGAAAAAAAACTTATATCGAAAGCAGCTCTGAATAATTCTTTATACTCAACAGGTTCAAGTGATTCAGTAACGCTAAAAAAACTGTTTTGCCCTTCACTACAACAGGTATGTGTGCACGTTTGACGGCTGCGGCCTCCGCTTCAAGAAGAACAAGTTGCTCAAGTCCCACATGTGCGAGCAGCATGCGCAGCTGCCACCGTACGCGTGCAGCCATGAAGGCTGCCATATGAGGTTCACCTTCCCCAGCAGGCTGAAGAGACACGAGAAGGTGCATAAAGGCTACCCCTGCAAGGAGGAGAGCTGCACCTTCACTGGGAACACTTGGACCGAGTACCTGAAGCACACGCGGGAGCAGCACCGCCCCGTTCTCAAGTGTGACCTTTGCAGCAAGGTGTTCCGGGATGCCTGGTCTCTGCAGCAGCATCAGCATGTCCACTCAGACACGCGAGTCATCTACAAGTGTCCCCGGGATTCATGCGAAAGGTCATTCACCAGCACCTTCAACCTGCAGAGCCACATCAGGTCCTTCCACGAGGAGCTGCGCCCCTTCACCTGCCCCCACACTGGCTGCGGGAAGACCTTTGCCATGAGGCAGAGTCTGCAGCGCCATGGGGTCGTCCACGACCCGGAGAGGAAGCCGCTGAAGAGGCTGCGTCCCAAACGCTCCCTGGCCTCCAGGCTGAGCGGCTGCAGCGAGAAGACCTACAAGAAGGTGGAGGCGTCCCTCAAAGTATCTGGGCAGAAGCAGCTGGATCCTTCTGGTCCCGTGGAGCTGGTGACCCTCCTACAGGACACGTCCTTGTTGGGTATGGACGCACAGGGACTGATGGCGAATGCCCTGACGGCGCCACTGTCAGTCTGACGGCCTCAAGCTCAGAAGATGCTGATGGTTGTGGATTTGTAACAGGAACCTGTTGCACTTAGTTGATTCACTGTGTGAATGGTCAAATGTATTTTTTCAAAAATAACAAAATATATTGCTTATGGAAGTACAGAAAAGAGTACAAACTGAAAGTCTGAAGGAGGTTTTGTGAGTTTTGCTGGAGTTGTGACGCTCGTCTCCATCACCAGGTGGTAATCTGATTCTTTTTACATCAGTCAGTGTTTACATTGTAAGTCTTTTAGTCTTTGTGGTAACGTAAGGGGGGAGGGAGGGTACATGTAGAGATGAAGCAGGACTCGATCGTTGATTCACTGTGGATGCATTTCCACAGTGAACGTGAACGCTGAGCTCAGCAGTTTAAATTGACAGTGGATTGAACTGCAGATCAGTTAAAAATATCTAGAATTTTTTAAAATCCATGATAATAATCTTCACTCTGTGATGAAATTACTAAACTATCAATATTTCCAAGGGGAATTTAGTGTGTCAGGAAGCGCCACAGGACGGAGTGGGAGTGTGGTGGCACAATCAACATAACCAACCAGGTGGGCCAGAAACATTCACCCACCGTATATCTATCGTGTTCACTTACCTCTTGTCCTAGAAGCTTAAAATATTGGATAGTTTCTCTCAAAAAGTTTGAACTTTAGATCTACCCAAGTTCATTTGTCTGCTCTGAATGAGTGTTGAGTATGGCATCGAAGTGTAAGCGTGACCAGATCGTGGACCTCAAGAGGTTGGACTGACAACGAAGGACATCATGAAAAAGGTGAATGTTTGTGGTACGACTGTCTACAATGTCCTGAAATGATACCAGGAGACCAGCAAGCCGATCCCTGGAAGAAAACGTTCAGTCTGGACCAAAAGGGTTGTTGAGATGTGAGGAAGAGTCCAAATGAATCCTTGCAGGAGCATGAGGGCAACAGCAAAGGAAGTGGACATCTCAAGAACTTCACTGAGAAGAACTCAAAGGATCTCAGACTGAAAGCACAGCAGACAACTGATTTCAGCCGCTTCGAAGAAAGAACAGCTTGAGGGGGAAAATGATGCTGCAGGAGATCAACAGTGATGAAAACAAAGTCCTGGTTTGCGTCAGAAGCCTGCTGGAGTCATGGTGTGGGCAGCAGTCGCATCTGATGGCTCAAAGTCTCCTCTGGTCTTTGTTCAGGAGGGTGTAAAAGTGAACAGCCAGGTCTACCTTCAAATGCTTGAAGAAAGTGTTGTCATGGTATTCCAGTGTCTTTGGAAACCAGTACATCTTCACACAAGATGGTGCACCCACTCACACATCCAGTGACACACAGGCTTGGTACAAGCAGCACTCTCCTGGTTTCTGGGACAAGAACACGTGGCCTCCATCAGGTCCGGACATCCGTAGACTTTGTGATCTGGTCTATCCTGGAAAGGGAGGTCTCAAGAGTCACAGCAGTGTCACCACTTTGATGACGTCATGGTCAAACTTGGCCATATTGAGATATAAATCTTTTTGGTGGCTGAGAAAGTATGGAAAGTGTTCGGTGTTCTGTTTGTTTGCAAGCATTTTTGAAAAGTGGGGGGAAAAAACGATGGCTAAATATGTCTTTTGGAGCTTTAACAACTAGAATTTAATTTGTAGTCTGGTAAAATGTTACCCTGTAACATTCAGTCTTTGTAAAATCTCAGTCTAAGTCTTGGCTGTGACTAAAAACCTTTATCTTTAGATGTGAGCAAATGCGAGGTGACAGTTTTCCAAGAGTCTTCTCCAAATCTTTTCAAAGTCTGAACATTCAGTGCGTAAATCCACCCGCAACCAATCAGTTATGTTTCAGATGCATATCTGAGAAGCATCTCATTCGAAATCATGATGGAAACGCAAAGATTCAAAAAAAAATCCCCAGAATTACACTATATACTACTTCCAGGATTTGGTTGAGCTGAAAAAAGCGTTGCATCGCAAAAAGGAGTGGAAACTGTTCTGTTCCAGTTAAGTGTGATGTAGCTTACTTGTGTGATACTTCCCTTGGAAGTCTTGGCATTTTAGAAATGTAATCTAAAAGTCCTGCAGTCTACATTCCTAAGGCCCCCACCCCGCCCCCACAAAAATCCCGCATCAAAATGATCGGTAGAGTACTCTATTAATCCCCGAAGAATGGGGACGCGCCATGGTATGGGGACGGTACTAGTAGTACGCATGCGCAGAACAGAAGACCATATTGGATCCAGCGGAGCCCTGATCCTGTCCTATGATGGTGCGCATGCGCTGAACAGAAACACCTTTACAAAAAATACAACCAAATGATATTTATCAATTCTTATTTAAGATAGGAGGCAAAGAATAACAGGTCAGAAACTGGAGTGGCCAGCCGGCGATACTCCAGACGTCACTGACACTCGTATTGATACACGCTTCACTTAGAGCCGCTGACTACTCTACACTCTCTACACACACTTCGAAGCTTCGACACAGAGCGTCCCATCTCTATTTGTAAGTATTCTGTTGGGTTTTGATTCTCAACCAGTGACGCTAGTTGCGTGTGTCACAATTGTACCGTGAACTGATGCAAAAAGGAGCCCAACACCGCGTAGCATTGTAGCCTGTTTTGCTAGCGGCGGCCTTACCAAACTCAATACAAAAAATAGCCACTTAAACCTTTCCATCGTCATCAGATATGTTAAATCTAGTTATAGTCTGTTATGAAGTCAAAATAGTTTCATTCCATTCCTTTTCATTGTGACGCCTTGAAGGATTTCGCAGTGTTTTATGGAGTTTGCTGTCTGCCACTGGCGGTTAGCTGCTAGCTAACTGGGGTTAGCTCAGCTGACCTGTGTGCGTCACACTTGTGTTTATGGTTATTCCGAATCGTACGTAGATTCTACCCCTCTAAATCTAACAAGTACATTTTCCCGAATCTCGGTAATCACAAATGGTGTTTCCTGATCTCAGGAACTTGAAAAGGCTCCCCAAATAATACTAATAATGTTATAACATAACATATAAATAAAGGTGGGAGGGGTTGTGGATGTGAGGGGGAACCTTTCAACATGTGTTATGTTCTCATTCTGTTTTGTTTCTCGTCAATATTATCTTTGAATTCAAATCCATTGTGTCCTTTGAAAAACTGTGTTTTTGACTGAAGAGTAATCACTGTTAATGTCAGAGGTCAGTGTTTATCAGGTGGAACGCTCACATCTGGAGTCATGTAGAATAACATGCACCGGGGATTTGGAGAATAATGTAACTTAATTCACTGACTTAAAATCCTGGAGTCTGAAGTCTCATATGACAACCGTAATGATAAGAATACCCATCTACTTTTATACATGAATCATTCATGATTAATGTCAGCTACTGACACTGAAATGCTTGTTACACACACATTGCACCTCGGGTGTAACATGCTTTCCCTTTGACCAACAGTGTGAGTTCATTCACCGCGTGGAGATCCACTCGTCACCATGGTGAGACACAACACCGGTTCTCCACATACATGTTTGAAGAATCTGCTTGACTGACGTTGGTGCTGCGTTCTTCTCCACAGGGTGAGAGGAAAGGAACCAACAAATACTACCCTCCGGATTTTGATCCAGCAAAGGTGTGTGTGTGTACCATCAGACAGCTGATCCACCGGCAGTTCTGGTCTGATGTCACACTTACATGTTCTGTTCCGTCCTCAGCATGGATCCCTCAACGGCTACCACAAGACTCACGCTCTCCGTGAGCGGGCCAGGAAATTGTCCCAGGGGATCCTCATCATCAGGTAGGTCAGATAACTGCACACTTTATCGCAAGAACACCAGCATCATTTATATATCTACATGTAGGTATGTAAACAGCTGGAGTATGCTAGAGCCAATGTATCAGCAACGATTTAGAAAGTAAGCATTTAGAAAACCACGAACTTTGTTTTTTTTATTGATCGGTTCGCTGTGATAAACTGCTCAATGGAACAAACGTCAAACTGTTAGTGAGCTGAACTGTGAAACCAACGGCGTCATGAAACAACATGTGTGTTTTGTCCGTGAAGGTTCGAGATGCCCTACAACATCTGGTGCGATGGCTGCAAGAAACACATTGGCATGGGTACGTCAGAGACAAGACCCGGTATCGGCACTGTGTCAGGTCTGTGTGAGCTGGACGTTTGTGTGATGGAGGTGTTTCACTCGTTCAGGGGTCCGTTACAACGCTGAGAAGAAGAAGGTCGGGAACTACTTCACCACGCCGATCTATAGGTAAATACTGGCAGAGCAGGTAGTTTGAGCAGTGTTTCATCCTGAAGCTGGCTAACCCAACATTTGGTGACGAACAGGTTCAGGATGAAGTGCCACCTGTGCGTTAACTACATCGAGATGCAGACGGACCCAGCGACCTGCGACTACGTCATTGTGAGCGGGGCGAGCAGGAAGGAGGAGCGCTGGGACATGGCCGACAACGAGCAGATCCTCACCACAGGTACAGTACGAACACTTTAACACGCCGTGTGTACCGGGCTGGGGGGAGCACCTGCTCGTCTTCACGTCCCTCCGTCTCTCTGAGCAGAACACGCAGAGAAGGAGAAGCTGGAGACAGATGCGATGTACAAGCTGGACCATGGCGGAAGAGACAAGGAGAAGCTGATGAAGGCTCTGCCGTCGCTGTCTGAGCTGCAGGACATCCAGGCTGGCTGGAAGGACGACTTCCAGCTCAACAGCACCCTCCGCAGGAAGTTCAGAGTAAGACATGGCTCAGGTTCAGTCGAACAGATCAGCGTGGTTGTAAAAATGCAAAAAATGTAATTCTGTGACCCTTTGAGCTATCTGAAGAAAGAGAAAGGTGAAAGAGAAAACATCCAGTTCTTGAAAGTTGAGAAGTTGTACAGCCAAGTTGCTGTCATTACGGTAATGACTTGCCAGCTTCTAGCAACACAATGAATGGGATTTCCATAATGACAGCAACATGGCTGTTGTCAGAAGAAGGGGAAAACACCCCCTTTTTCCTTCTTCACACCAGGTAGGGGAACTGTGTGACATTTCTCAGCTTTCAGGAACCACTCCTGATAGCGAAAATAGTCCTGTAATTACGGTACTCCAAAGTATGCTAGCACCAATGCAGCACCAGTAATACTTTCGGTGTAAAGGGTTAAATATGCTGTGTATTAATTATACAGTTGTGCATTTAGATAAGTTATAACTTATTTAGATAAGTCTGTGGATGAGGGCCGTCGGTCCTTAAAGTAGTTTGAAGACGCTGAAATAACTTCCTGTGTGACACAGACGGAGAAGAAAGTTCAGGCCGAGCAGGAGGAGAAGGACGACGCAGTGAGGATGAGGACGAACCTGTCCATCCCACTGCTACCAGAGAGAGAGGAAGACAAGAGGCTGGCGGCGCTGCTCATGTACCAGGCTCCGGACTGTAAGACGCACACATGCACACACACACACACACACACACGTGAGCTGTATTATTGTATTGTATTGTTTTTTTTTCCCTGTCAGCCTACGATGAGAAGCAGCGTAGCAAGCGCCAGCAGATCTCCTCCCGCTCGTGGTTCAGCTCCACCTCAGCAACAGCAGGGGGCGCTGCTGGCAGCCTGCTGCACAAACTGGGCCTGCAGGGGAAAGAGGCAGCAGCAGCCAAAGCTTTAGGCTCCTCCCACAGTCCGCTGATCCGCAAACGAACCTCGACCTGTGCGCGCAGGGAGTCGGCGCCTGAAGGCAACGCATGCAAGCCTTCAGAGGTCAGTCCGAGACGTGACGTAACACAGACTGACGATGGCGGATGCATGGACAGTAAAAGCTCCAACGACAGTGAGACGGAACAAGACAGAAGTCTGACGGGCATTACGTCGCTGGTGGCAGATTACAGCGACTCAGATTCTGACCCGGGGCAGTAAGGGCCAACAACTTTTTGTGATTTGCAACAGAGATCGAGCATCAGGAAGCCCCGCCTCCAATTTAGTCCCACCCTCTTCCCACCCGACGCCTTCTAGAAACTGTGGACAGGAAGCGTTACTTTGTGGGTGTGCAGGAACCTGTGAAAGTTTTCACTGTCATCACTGGAAACTTCATCGACAATAAGTTTGAACATCGGACTCCCATTGAAGTAAAATGTTTGAAATAAAACTTTCAGTGTAAATATGTGGCTTCAGAGTGCTTGTCTCATATTGGCTGATAGTCAGTTTGTTAAAAGAATAACATTATTCATATGCTACTCCCCACAATACATTACATGGAACCATGCAAAAAAGGAACTGTTGTTTCTCTTTTGATAAAGATTGTGTAATATGGGTCTAATTTCGTCATCCATGAACAAACAAACAAAAAACAAACTTGGCACAACACTTACATTACTTAAGTGAAATGTAAAAAGAAATCAAATTACCAATCTATTTTTCTTCTCTGTGTTATCAATTGAACTAATAATGAACTAATTAGCAGCTACGGGCTGCTACCGTTAATGTTACTTTTTAAAAATTCTATATCCAATCTAGTAGCCAGCAATAACCCTGTCTCTGGTGCCTGAGTCAGAACATAGCTTCTCTCGTCCTCCGACGGTACAACCAGACGCATTTACTGGGTGATCGCCTGTCCCAGCTGACAGCAGCTCTGTTCTGATTGGACGACAACATTCACGCCTGATCTGACCAATGACAGAGCAGCTGCTGTGGTACATAAGATCGGGTCTTTTGGAAGAGCGGTAGTTTCTCTTGTGGCCAAACGGGAAGTGACTAGTTCGAAAAAAATGTCTGGACGTGGAAAAGGTGCCGGTAAAGCCCGCGCTAAGGCCAAGACCCGCTCCTCCCGAGCCGGGCTCCAGTTCCCGGTCGGTCGTGTCCACCGGCTGCTCAGGAAGGGGAACTACGCCGAGCGCGTCGGCGCC
>CAAKHB010005816.1:26864-37487 GCA_901007665.1 Aeoliscus strigatus | reverse complement strand
GTGTGTCTGTGTGTGTGTGTGTCTGTGTGTGTGTGTGTGTGTGTGTGTCTGTGTGTGTCTGTCTGTGTGTGTGTGTGTGTGTGTGTGTGTCTGTGTGTGTGTCTGTGTGTGTGTGTGTCTGTGTATCTGTCTGTGTATCTGTATGTGTGTGTGTGTGCGTGTGTACCTGGTGAGTTTCACCGTGTCTATGTATCTGTGTGTGTGTGTGTGTGTGTGTGTGTGTGTGGGGGGTGGGTGTGTGTGTGTGTGTGTATGTGTATGTGTGTGTGTGTGTGTGTACCTGGTGAGTTTCACCGTGTCTGTGTATCTGTATGTGTGTGTGTGTGTGCGTGTGTATCTGGTGAGTTTCACCGTGTCTGTGTATCTGTATGTGTGTGTGTGCGTACCTGGTGAGTTTCACCGTGTCTGTGTATCTGTATGTGTATCTGTATGTGTGTGTGTACTTGGTGAGTTTCACCGTGTCTGTGTATCTGTATGTGTGTGTGTGTGTGCGTGTGTACCTGGTGAGTTTCACCGTGTCTGTGTATCTGTCTGTGTATCTGTCTGTGTGTCTGTGTGTGTGTGTGTGTGTGTGTGTGTGTGTGTTCTTGGTGTGTGTGTGTGTGTCTGTGTGTCTGTGTGTGTGTGTGTGTGTGTGTGTACCTGGTGAGTTTCACCGTGTCTGTGTATCTGTATGTGTGTGTGCGTGTGTACCTGGTGAGTTTCACCATGTCTGTGTATCTGTATGTGTGTGTGTGTGTGTACCTGGTGAGTTTCACCGTGTCTGTGTATCTGTATGTGTGTGTGCGTGTGTACCTGGTGAGTTTCACCGTGTCTGTGTATCTGTGTGTGTGTGTGTGTGTGTGTCTGGGGAGTGTGAGTGTGTGTGTGTGTGTGTGTGTGTGTGTGTGTGTGTGTGTGTGTGTGTCTCTGTGTGTGTGTCTGTGTCTGTGTATCTGTATGTGTGTGTGTGTGCGTGTGTACCTGGTGAGTTTCACCGTGTCTGTGTATCTGTATGTGTGTGTGTGTGCGTGTGTACCTGGTGAGTTTCACCGTGTCTGTGTATCTGTATGTGTGTGTGCGTGTGTACCTGGTGAGTTTCACCGTGTCTGTGTATCTGTATGTGTGTGTGTGTGTGTGTGTGTACCTGGTGAGTTTCACCGTGTCTGTGTATCTGTATGTGTGTGTGTGTGTGCGTGTGTACCTGGTGAGTTTCACCGTGTCTGTGTATCTGTATGTGTGTGTGCGTGTGTACCTGGTGAGTTTCACCGTGTCTGTGTATCTGTATGTGTGTGTGTGTGTGTGTGTGTGTGTGCGTACCTGGTGAGTTTCACCGTGTCTGTGTATCTGTATGTGTGTGTGTGTGTGTGTGTACCTGGTGAGTTTCACCGTGTCTGTGTATCTGTATGTGTGTGTGTGTGTGTACCTGGTGAGTTTCACCGTGTCTGTATCTGTATGTGTGTGTGTGTGTGTGTGTGTGTACCTGGTGAGTTTCACCGTGTCTGTGTATCTGTATGTGTGTGTGTGTGCGTGTGTACCTGGTGAGTTTCACCGTGTCTGTGTATCTGTATGTGTGTGTGTGCGTGTGTACCTGGTGAGTTTCACCGTGTTGTCCAGAGCAGCTGACAGCAGCAGGCTGTCGTTCTGCTGGTTGAAGGACAGACCTCGGATCTGTTTGCTGTGGATGGGGACGTACTGAGTGGCCCTCATGTTCACCACACTCACCTTCTTCACGCCCCAACCTGACGGACGAGGGAGGATCACATGAAAAAAACATCCACTTTCACCTACTGACACTGGTCAAAGAAAAAGCATCAGACATATTCTACACCGTGTGTGGGGGGGCAGTCCGGTAGATGGCACTGTGGGGTCTAACTGATCCATCCAATCAACGGAACGCTCCCTCAACAAGGTGCATGTGACTGGGACTCAGGTGACTAGACAGGAACTCTCACCTGGCACCAGCGTGGAGTGAGGGGACGGCTGGGACGCCAGCAGGCAACTCACGGGTTCACAGTAGGACAGAACCCTGCAGCCACCCGTCGGAGACACCAGGACTGCCTTGGAAAAGCCGTACTGTGGCATCCTGGAGGTGTCCAGTCTGGGGGACGCACCAAGGGCAAGCAGGGACGACAAGGTGGTGGAGGAGGAGGAGGAGGAGGAGGAGAAGGAGGAGGGAGTTGAACTCCTTCCAGCTTGGTCCATCAGAGCCCTCAGCTCCTACGCAGGAAGAGAACCGACGGGGGACTGAAGCAGGAAGACGACAACATCTACAGTAGGTTTCACACACGTCCTGTTGTCCACAGACCAGCAGATAAACACCACTAAATCAAACTACACCACCAGCATGAAAACAGGTATCTAATAACACATGGAACATGGAAACAGACAGACAGGACATC
This sequence comes from Aeoliscus strigatus, assembly GCA_901007665.1. Classification (NCBI taxonomy): domain Eukaryota; kingdom Metazoa; phylum Chordata; class Actinopteri; order Syngnathiformes; family Centriscidae; genus Aeoliscus; species Aeoliscus strigatus. Next base: position 35,106 of record CAAKHB010005816.1, on the reverse strand, counting down.
AAAGACAGACGACCTGCAGTCATCAGTCTGTGTTCGAGCACACGGTCCCATCGGGGGCTGGCGACCAACAGGGACACCTGAACTACTTTGTCTCTTACTGCTTCACGGCCTCGTTCCCTCGTCTCCTCGTACCCTGCAGAGCGCCGTTGGTACATGTGAATCACCCCTGGTAATAAACCAGAGGTCCAATACGACAGGGTTTGTCCGTTCTATTTCTTTTCCTTTGAAGTAGGGGGCTTAGGGTTAGGGTCAGAGTCTGATCATGAATAACACATAACCCACAGACCGGTACCAGTGGTTGGGGACCACTGATCCACAGGAGTACAGACTGACAGTTGCCATGGATACCTGCAGCTCCTGTTTCACTTGTCCAAACTGGCTGTTGACGGTCTGAAGCTCAAACTTGCACTGAAATGTTTCAAGTTCAGCTTTGTACCTCAGAGAACGTTCCTCGTCCAGTGACCTGCCACGCACACACGCACGCACACACACACGGGAAGAAAGACACGTGAGTCCACAGACACAAAGCAGCACCGGCCAATCAGAGAGAAGACGCCTCACTTCCTCAGAGTCTCCTGCTCACTATTGTCCAGTGCTCGGATCTTTGGCGCGTAGAGCAGAACGATGTCCGAACGCTTCGCTTTCTTGTTGCACTGGAGGAGAAGACAAATGAGGAGTCAGGAGGAGCAGGCGTGGCGTGGAGGCGCGGCGGTGACCTCCTGACCTGGGGGCACTTGGCGGACGAGCCCTGAGACCTCAGCCAGCGCTGGATGCAGCCGTGGCCGAACAGGTGTCCGCAGCGGAGGGCACACAGCCGGTGCTCGCCGGCGCTCGTCCACGCCTCAAAGCAGATGGAGCAGGTTTCTCCCTCGCCGTCCTCACGCTGGGACGACTGGAGGTGGAGAAGACGACGGAGTGGACGGTTATTAAAACTCGTAACGTGTCCTCCGAAGGCTTTGTCACCAGAGTGGAAGTGTGGATCGGTCAGCAGATGGGAGCATGGTTGAACCCCTGAACATGAACCCCGTAACACACACACGCTACGTTCACGCAAGCATCCTGTGGAGTACCGTAATTACAGGACTATTTGCAAATTTGCAAGAAAACGGTTCCTGAAAGCTGTTCCTCTACCTGGTGTGAAGAAGGATCTAGAAGGAGAAAACGTCCAACGATTCCTGGAAGCTGACAAGAGCCATGTTGCTGTCATTATGGTAATACCTTTCACTCTGTTGTCGGAAGTCAAAGAGTCATTACCGTAATGACAACCACATTTTCTCCTTCACAGCAGGTAGAGGAAGCCAGTGACATTAGTAGTCACTGTACTTCAAACACCAGTGTGGATGTACCGTCGGTTAGAGGGTTCTAAACAGTTCACGTCTGAATGAAAGTACGTGTCAAAGGATCAGCTGACAGTCGGAGCACGTTACCTGGGCGACCTGAGCTCCACGTCTCTCAGCGCCTGCAGAGGAACACAAAGTCCCTGAGTGAACGTTCGAAGGTCCGTTCATCACTCCACAGACTTCAGTCCACTCACTGGGGGGAGCAGCTTCCTGCTGCCGTGTGCGCGTTGTGCTGTCGAGGGAGATCGTAGGAGGGACGGCGGGTTCCTCGGCCGCCGTCGGGCCTCTGCCTCCACCCTCGTCCTCTTCAGACTCGCTCACCTCGGTGGAGTTGCTGGACTCCTGCTCGGCCGTGCTGGCGGCCGGCGCACGCAGGAGGAAGTCTGGGAAACCTCTGGAGGGCGCTGCGGTCTGACTGGGGTAGTGAACCCTGAGTCCCTGTCTGAACGAACACACACAGCGGCGTATGTGGTCAGACCAGACATGAATCACTGGGACGACATCATTAAAAGAAACAAAACGTGTTTTTTTCACTTTGGTGAAAACGACACACCCGATTTAGAAACCTTGTGTGAGATGACGATGGAGTTCATCAGACTCTCAGACTGAAACGTGATGGACCCACGTCCTCCCTCCATCCATGAAAAAGACTCAGTCCCAGACAAGAGAACAGAGATGGAGGAAACCATCTGATGGACAATTTACACTCTGAACTGGAGATCTTCAACTGACAGAGACCAGTTAGAAACATCTAGAACATGCTTCAATCCGTGTTCATCTCCGTCATTCACTGCTGACGTTCCCAAAATGTCCAGATTTCCAAGGGAAGTCTGGCACGTTTCAGCATCTCAGGAAGCGTGGTGTAGGTATTAGTGGATGGTCAATGTCCCTGACCACAGATGGACAGACATCAGTGGATGTGGCCAATGACACGACCACCTACCTGAGTCTCCTCCGTATGGGTGCCCTCGGAGCCGCCGTCTGCGTGGCTGCAGCGCCACCGCCCGCTGCCCGCTGGCTGAACGCCCAGGTGGCAGGAAGCCTGGGCTGCACCCGGACCGCCGTCTGTGCTCCTTCGCCGCGCTCGTCCTCGTCTTCATCCACTTCTGTGCTGCTGCCGGAGTCTGAGATGAGAACCGGTGCGCCCGTGTCCTCGGTGCGCCCTGCAGCAGCTGCAGAACCTGGCCGCCTGCTCTCTCCTCCCTGCGCCTCCACGGGCGTGTCGATCTCCATGGCCTCCATCTGCACATCAGGATAGAGTTAGTTCCATTTCTTCAACAGACCTTGTTACATGATTTATGTCAGAGATGAGTAGATCTCTCTTCATCACCAAATAAACTCATCCAGTTCAGTTTCACTGACAGAAAAATGAGCAGCTACTGCAGGAACCTCACTGCTAACTTCAATGCTAACGTGTCTGCTCTTTGTGTGAATTAAACCTTTATAGAGGAGCAACAGCACACAAACCCACACATACAGGAAGGCAACAAAGACATGCAGGGTTGAACAAACATGACGGAAGACCAAGTGTGGATCTGGTTTTCAGGGTTTTATTCGTGTGCCATGTGTCCAAGAATGTGTGTGTGCTTCTATGATGTGTCTGCCAGCTTCTCTGCTAAACTCGTCAAATAAGTCACAACGTCTCCGGGACATTCATCCCACCGCGTGTGTGTGTGTGTGTGTGTGTGTGTGTGTCTCAGTGTAAAAACTAGTTCTCTTCAAATAATGTCACCATGAGTTTTCACAATGTTCCAAAATACTTTTTTTTCTCAATACAGTAGGGGAAGAGCACACCATCAACTCAAACTGCATAACTGACTTGATGGTATTTACATTATCACGTCCATGTAGTTCAATTCTACATTCATTAAACATACCACAAGCCCTTTCTAGAATGGAATACATAAAAGAGCTCTCTCATATTCAGCTCATGCTATTCTCAATGATATATATTTAACATGATATACTCCGTATGTGTGTGGGGGGTCTGCCTTCCATTGAATCATTTCTCATTTTCTTGTGAAAAAAGTAAAATCAGGATTATTCCCTTGACATGAGACATCCATGACTGGTGTCCACTTTTGATATTTGTCCATTTTCAATGAATATTAATTATGAACTCTAGCATTAGCATCATGTTTCATGCTGTGAGAGGAGTCTCGTATATGGACTCGAGTCTATCATTAAGTTTAAACTCAACTAAACGACCCAAGTTAAATGTCACTGGGCGCTCAGAGTTGATGGAGCCTGCTGGGGGGCGGGGGTAAGCTTCGCGTTAAGTTACGTTACATCATATTTTGCTAACTAGCTAGCTAACCAACTAAGTCAAGCATATAGCTAGCCAGCTAGCTACACATAACTAAACAGGTAGCTACACAGATAGCTAACGTACTAAACTCCAAGTAACGTTTGTCAGAGAGATGACAGCTCGTCGCGTGAACTGCAGAAATCTAAAGCTTGAACTGATCGTCCCACGTTACGTCTCCATGAAGGGGGGCACGACCTGCTGCTCTTGGCGGGGAGAGGTGGTTTGTTCTTCGGCGTTGGGCCAAACTACAACCCGAGGGTGTGAAGGCCTACGCGGAGGACATAAGCTAACTGTTAGTTCCTTTGCGTGTAGTTTGGGGTCGTTACTATTCTGTGTTGACTCTTAACGTTAAAGTAAAGTAACGGACCAATGGATGGAAAATCATAAAAAAGCGGTCGAGTGCATGGTTTAACTAGAGCTGTTAGCTACCGATTCTCGCTGCACCCGAGTCCAAAAAAAACACGTTTACTGCGGGAAGTCGCAGCCCTGTCGGGAACACGTCTCCTTTGACCCGTTAGACCTGGTGGCTGCTGGAAACATCCTGAATGGAGGTACGCTGACCTACTCCAGCCCGCTAACTTACCTCCAGAAACGACGGTTCACCAGCCACCGATGCCACTCTGGAACGTCAAACTACGGAGCCTCATGTTTTCCCCCACGGAGGACACAAAGCAGACAGTGCTAATGGTTCCTCACACCGCTGCGTCTGTCCGGACGGAGCCGCGATCCGGGCTCGAATCTCCCGGCGCCAGTTTGCTCTTCCCGCCCCATCCTGCCCTGACGTCACCGACAAAGATCGTATATGAAAAAGATAAATCAAAGCGATCCCTGATCAAAGATCATACATTGTCAAGAAAAATATCAGTCAGCTACAAGTCAGAGTGATTATTCTCTTTTCTTTTTTGTAATACAAACTAAATATTAAAATAACTAATTAGTTAATCATATAGATGTATACAATTCTGTTTATATAATTCTCTATATATAATTTATGTGTATAAATCTGTTTTATTTATTTATCTAAGTAAGACATGTAATCAGATGTTTGATTTCAAGACAACCTGAAGATGAGATCAGCCTTTATTGTCCCACAGTGTGGACATTTACAGTATTACAGCAGCAAAGTCAACAACACAGTATTAGAGATAAATAAGAAACCTGCAATATGTACAGGTTTAATCCAGAGGCTATGGAAGAGTAATAGGGCCAGGATGAAGATTTTTTTTTGAAAGTTGAAAGGCTCACAGGTTTCGCTGGCAGACCCACAATAATTCCAGACACCACTTACCATTGGATGATTCAGTCATTGAGTCAAACACTGATGGGGGTCAGGAAAACATGCAAAGAAATAAAAGGAACAAGAAACAAGAGCTTCGGCACAGAAAAGATCAGACGGAACCAAAAGTCATGAATATTTACACGAGTAATTCAGTGGCGCATTGATTTGGTCCATTAAAGCACACACGACTCTTCAGTTTCTCCCAAACACTGTGTGTGAGACACTGAATATGAACACATGAATAAACAAGCCTAGAAATCAAGGACACAATCAAACTCTGACTGATTTACTGTGTTTTCATGTTTTTAATCTTTTGTTGTAAATTTGAACAATGTTATTATTGTTGTTGTTATTTGTAGTAGCAGTAGTAGTATAAAGGACGGAATGACAGTCAAACTATTACAACATTTTCAGGGTTTAGTTTAGTAAGAGTTTAGTAAGTTTGAAGGAACAGGACCAGTCGGTCTGATGACATCACCAGTCTGCCGGTTTGGATCTTAATCCCGTTAAAGTTTCCCCTGACTGACCCTATGTGACCCCTACGTGACCCAGCAGGCTCTGTCAGTGGGACAGGAAGTGGAGGGAGCAGCAGTTGAGTCCACGTCCTGAGGAGGGAGGAGATGTCCTACTGCTCCAAACGTGACACCGCACAGCGCAGTTTGTCCACCAGTACTGAGGAAGGCACACACACACACACACACCCGAGGAATGAAACAAATGGACATATGAGGGGGGCAGTGCTCCCAGTAGACCACTTCATCATACACACTGACTGTGTTCACATACACTGGAAGTATTTGACTCAGGTGAACTTCAACTTCAGGTTCAATCAGGTGCATTATGACTCCAATGTGCAATGTCAATACTCCAGTCAAGACCACCATCACCCATCAGAGTCAAGACCACCATCACCCATCAGAGTCAAGACCACCATCACCCATCAGAGTCAGGACCACCATCACCCATCAGAGTCAGGACCACCATCACCCATCAGAGTCAGGACCACCATCACCGATCAGAGTCAGGACCACCATCACCCATCAGAGTCAAGACCACCATCACCGATCAGAGTCAGGACCACCATCACCGATCAGAGTCAGGACCACCATCACCCATCAGAGTCAGGACCACCATCACCGATCAGAGTCAGATCACCGATCAGAGTCAGGACCACCATCACCGATCAGAGTCAGATCACCGATCAGAGTCAGGACCACCATCACCGATCAGAGTCAGGACCACCATCACCCATCAGAGTCAGGACCACCATCACCGATCAGAGTCAGGACCACCATCACCGATCAGAGTCAGGACCACCATCACCGATCAGTGTTTGTGTCCGTCATCGATTACCTCCCGTCTCCCGGCAGTGAACTCACCTCCCGCCGATGGGCGCTGGAAAGCGTCGTAGGTGCGACAGGCGTTGATCAGATGCACCAGCGGCTCTGGACAGTCATCGGGCAGAGGCTCCTGAAACTTCTCCTGACAAACCTTCTGGTGGATCTGCTGGATGGACAGACCTGCAGCAGAGAACGTTCTCCTCAAAAAGATACCAGCAGAGTTACAGTATGGGTTAGTGTTTCATGTTAGTGTTAGTGTTTAGAGTTAGTTTAGTGTTAGTGTTTAGAGTTAGTTTAGGGTTAGTGTTAGTGTTTAGAGTTAGTTTAGGGTTATTTTAGTGTTAGTGTTAGTGTTTAGGGTTAGTTTAGTGTTAGTTTAGGGTTAGTGTTTAGGGTTAGTTTAGGGTTAGTGTTAGTGTTTAGAGTTAGTTTAGGGTTATTTTAGTGTTAGTGTTAGTGTTTAGGGTTAGTTTAGGGTTAGTGTTAGTGTTTAGAGTTAGTTTAGTGTTAGTGTTTAGAGTTAGTGTTTAGAGTTAGTTTAGGGTTAGTGTTTAGAGTTAGTTTAGAGTTAGTGTTAGTGTTTAGAGTTAGTTTAGAGTTATTTTAGTGTTAGTGTTTAGGGTTAGTTTAGTGTTAGTGTTTAGAGTTAGTTTAGTGTTAGTGTTAGTGTTTAGAGTTAGTTTAGAGTTATTTTAGTGTTAGTGTTTAGGGTTAGTTTAGTGTTAGTGTTTAGAGTTAGTTTAGTGTTAGTGTTTAGAGTTAGTTTAGTGTTATTTTAGTGTTAGTGTTAGTGTTTAGGGTTAGTTTAGGGTTAGTGTTAGTGTTTAGAGTTAGTTTAGTGTTAGTGTTTAGAGTTAGTGTTTAGAGTTAGTTTAGGGTTAGTGTTTAGAGTTAGTTTAGAGTTATTTTAGTGTTAGTGTTTAGGGTTAGTTTAGTGTTAGTGTTTAGAGTTAGTTTAGTGTTAGTGTTAGTGTTTAGAGTTAGTTTAGAGTTATTTTAGTGTTAGTGTTTAGGGTTAGTTTAGGGTTAGTGTTAGTGTTTAGAGTTAGTTTAGTGTTAGTGTTTAGAGTTAGTTTAGTGTTAGTGTTTAGAGTTAGTTTAGAGTTAGTGTTTAGGGTTAGTTTAGGGTTAGTGTTTAGAGTTAGTTTAGGGTTAGTGTTAGTGTTTAGAGTTAGTTTAGGGTTAGTGTTAGTGTTTAGAGTTAGTTTAGGGTTAGTGTTAGTGTTTAGAGTTAGTTTAGAGTTAGTTTAGTGTTAGTGTTTAGAGTTAGTTTAGGGTTAGTTTAGTGTTTAGAGTTAGTTTAGTGTTTAGAGTTAGTTTAGTGTTAGTGTTTAGAGTTAGTTTAGGGTTAGTGTTAGTGTTTAGAGTTAGTTTAGGGTTATTTTAGTGTTAGTGTTAGTGTTTAGGGTTAGTTTAGGGTTAGTGTTAGTGTTTAGGGTTAGTTTAGGGTTAGTGTTAGTGTTTAGAGTTAGTTTAGGGTTAGTGTTTAGAGTTAGTTTAGTGTTAGTGTTTAGAGTTAGTTTAGTGTTAGTGTTTAGAGTTAGTTTAGGGTTAGTTTAGTGTTTAGAGTTAGTTTAGTGTTAAGAGTTAGTTTAGTGTTAGTGTTAGTGTTTAGAGTTAGTTTAGGGTTAGTTTAGTGTTAGTGTTAGTGTTTAGGGTTAGTGTTTAGGGTTAGTTTAGGGTTAGTGTTAGTGTTTAGGGTTAGTTTAGGGTTAGTGTTAGTGTTTAGAGTTAGTTTAGGGTTAGTGTTAGTGTTTAGGGTTAGTTTAGGGTTAGTGTTAGTGTTTAGAGTTAGTTTAGGGTTATTTTAGTGTTAGTGTTAGTGTTTAGGGTTAGTTTAGGGTTAGTGTTTAGAGTTAGTTTAGGGTTAGTGTTAGTGTTTAGAGTTAGTTTAGTGTTAGTTTAGTGTTAGTGTTTAGGGTTAGTTTAGTGTTAGTGTTTAGAGTTAGTTTAGTGTTAGTGTTAGTGTTTAGAG
>CAAKHB010005816.1:9463-21555 GCA_901007665.1 Aeoliscus strigatus | reverse complement strand
CTATAGTTCATGATGACGGTGTCAACGAGTCTGAACCTGCTGGAGAACGCTTGGCTAACGCTCGGCTAACGCTCAGCTTACGCTCAGCTAACGCTCGGCTAACGCTCGGCTAACGCTCAGCTTACGCTCAGCTAACGCTCGGCTAACGCTCGGCTAACGCTCGGCTTACGCTCAGCTAACCCTCAGCTAACGCTCAGCTAATGCTCAGCTAACGCTCAGCTAACACTCAGCTAACGCTCGGCTAACGCTCGGCTAACGCTCGGCTAACACTCAGCTAACGCTCAGCTAACACTTGGCTAACGCTCAGCTAACGCTCAGCTAACACTCAGCTAACGCTCGGCTAACGCTCAGCTAACACTCGGCAGTGTCAAGCCTGTACAGTTACCACGGCAACCACTACGTGTGGTACACAGTTCTCAACAGACTGACGGACCTTCTCGACCCGTTGGACCTGGATCTGCTGCAGCAGCTCCAGCTGGGTCACGCGGAATCACCTGATCCATTCCTCCCCGTGAAGGAATGAGACAGGTGACCCCGCCCTGTCGCCACGGGGAAAATGCTGTACCTCTCCTTTGCAGCAGGATCAGGAAGAGTCAAACCTGAGGGAGGAACCAGCTCGGATCTTCTCTGGTAGAAGAACCGAATCAAAGACGAGTGGAGAGTGGACGATTCACCTGGAGGTGGAAGTCAGCGGCCGTCTGCAAACTGAAACCGTCTTCTTCAGCTCCTCCCTCCGCTCACAACTTCCTGTTCCTCTCTGAGGGACTTCCTCCTCTCCTCTCAATGACGACTCAGCGCTGGAGACGAACAGCAAAGAGACATTTCCTGACGACGGCTGAAACAGGAAGTCGACTTTGGTGCCAGTGACTGACACCCAAACGTTCACCAACGGTCGATCCGTTGTCTAGGACACCAGGGTGCTGCAGCTGCTGCTGCTGCTGCTGCTGACTGATTATTGGTTTCCTGCCTCAGACCAGGTTAAATCAGGTGCAGACCCGGGGGTCACGAAGGACGAGCTGACCGGGTGGCTGCGGTGTCGGTACCAATCTGCTTCCTGGAACATGATGCTGTGACCTCGTGGCCCAAATTGTTTCCTGCTGAATTTGTCCCACAGACACGTGAACAGAACATTTCAGGTCAGGGGGACATTTTTTTAAACAACTTTATTGTTCAAAAGTCAGACGGACAATGTTCATAAAGTTCGAAAACAGGACAATTATTAGTCTCGAGTAGACTTGTAGTTCTTGACACCGCTCTTGGTCTCAGGACCACGTTTTTGTGGTCTTGGTCCTCCACGGCCAACGAAAGGAAGGAACGATACAAACGCAACATCAAGACCCACCTCAGGAAGGGCGACTTCAACCTCAACAACCAGAGAGACGCCAGCGGAGCCGGACGCTCCATGAGGGACCAGCACAGCCACACCAGGACCTTCAGAAACCAGAGGGCAGCAGAGGAAAGAGAGAAAGAAAGAAAGAAAGATTCAGCTCCAAAACGTCTCCCCGGACCCAAACCACGACCACCGGGACAATCGTTCAGATGTGCCGCTACTGCAACAGAGACTGTGGACGGAGGGTCGGTGTCAAGCGTCACCTGATGACCCCCCCGGTCCCAGAGTCAATGAGCCTCCAACAGCGTCAGAACCATCTCTTATCAAAGCTCAATTCTTCCCTGGGGGGTTAATGTGTGACTGAGGTGATTTAGCTCATAAACTCCTTAATCTCTGATCAGGTTTGGTTCCAAAGATCGAGGCTGGCTGCCGCTGACGTGTGTAACTGCAGATCTCTGCAGCCATCGGTCCTTCACACACCACCTGGACACAACGTTTCAGCAGCTCCTGCTGCCGCCCGACGCGCCCACCGCCACAGTAAGTGACACGTGTTCCTCAGTGGACGGACGACGAGCGGTGACCATCGGGCAGATCGTGTCCAAACAGTTGGACTGAATCCAGATGTTTCTCCATGTGTAACTGTCTCACACTGAAACTTTGCTGTTTATGTCTTCGTTAACATGCTAATATTGTGCTAATATGCTAATTCATCATGTCTGCTGAAAAATCCACAGAGACGAGAACGGTTCACGTTCACGTTGGGTCTCAGCTGCTCGAGGCCGATCTCAGTTCTCGTCTGTGTCTCATAAACGCGCGTTCAGACACACATGAACACGTTCCCAGTGGTGTTAGCTCCACCTAGCATGGTTAGCTTGATCAGAGATAACCGTGTGCTACAGCTGACATCCCGGGTTGTGACCTGGGTCCAGTTGGACGAACGTATGACGTCAGGGGCGTGTCCCACTGGGTGCACCCCGACTAACACCCGTCTGTTCTCTCAGCTCACTGAGACTCTCATCATGGAGGTCATCAGACCCTTCTGGACCTTCTACAACACATTTGACAAGATGAAGATCAACAACGAGCAATGCGGCTACGTCATGAGCCGACTGGAGGCGCTGCAGGAGGTCGTGACCTTTGTCCAGGACCGAGAGGCGGAGCACCGCTCTGAGGCCATGAGGAAAGCGTTGGACAAACTCAGGCAGGTCTCCATATCGGCGCTGGAGATGCTCACCAAGTTCAAAGATCTTCGCGTTATGACCCACATGGTGAAAGCCGGCGACTACAAAGACGAGTTTGAGAAGCTGAACCGAATCCTCACAGACGCCTTCGTGACTTTGTCCGGAGCGCTGCACATCCAGCAGGAGAAGACGCTGGAGCTGCAGAAGGACCGACTGGTCAAACAGCAGGTCCAGCTGGACGAGCAGGAGGAACGTCTGGTCGTGCAGGAGAACCTGTTGGTTCGCCAGGAGAAGAAGATGGCGGAGCAGGAAAGTCGGCTGGACGAGCAGGAGGTCGTCCTGCAGCAGGTGGAGGCCAAGGTCCAGAACCAGAGCCGGGGGATCTACTGCGTTCTCCTCTGAAGGTTCAGTCCAACATTTGTGACTTCTGTCTGAGGTTCTTCATGATCAAATCGATGATTAGATCAACACGGGAACACGGACGGGGACACCCCCGATACCTTCAGTACCGCAATTACACTTGTATTTGTGCAGAAAACATCACACGTTCCTGACAGCTGGTGTGAAGGAGGAGACGACATCCATCGCTTCCCGGAAGTTGCACTTCACATCCAAGTTGCTGTCATTACGGTAATGACTCTCCGGCTTCAGGCAACACAGTGAATGGGATTACCGTAATGACAGCAACATGGCTGCTGTCAAACGCACATAGTCGAATAATTCCTCCAACAACTCCAAAGTCTGCCAGTGAAGATGAAGCGCTGGAGGCTGAGCAGGATGACACGGTTTGTCAACGAGCTACGATCAGTCAGAGGAGAGAAAAGGTGACGTCATCAGAGGGAGTTTGATCAGTGACTGAAACCGTCCTTCGTCGTCCGACCCGTTTCCTGCTCGACACCAAAGACCGTTTGTTAAGAGCTACTGTCAAGAATTGAGGAGATTGTAGAGCTGTGACTGAATAATATAATACTGTGTGTGAACTACTCTGTACTGGCATGTACAGGCAGGTACCATATACCAGGGAACCACTGTAACCCCACCCAACGGAACCGTCACTAAGTCTTCTTCTTCTCCTTTCAGCTTGTCCCTCTTCAGGGGTTGCCACAGCGATACAAAATCTAAACCATACATCATAGCTGGTCTAACCACAGTCCTGTAAACCTTTCCCTTCACCTTAGCTGAGACTCTTCTATCACAAATCACTCCTGACACTTTTCTCCAGCTGTTCCACCCTGCCTGCACCCTATTCTTCACTTCTCTTCCACAGTCTCCACTACTCTGCACTGTTGATCCTAAGTACTAAGAACTGTCACTAAGTGTGAAATGATAAAAAAAAAAGAACTCCTGTCGCCATCCTGTTAGGCCCCGCCCACAGACTCTGAGCCCGCCTACATCGGTCAGACCCATGAGACTGGTCTGGACCGGTTTTGTGTCCTGACATTTTTCAGGACCAGACCTTCTGTAAAGTGTGTCGGCCCAGATGTTGGAATCAATCTTCTGACCAGGTTCCTCTGGAGTCTAGACACAAGATGACCCCACCTCCATGATGGGGCCTAAAATACACACAGATCCATCGCACACCCCCAGTGTAGACATCTCACCATGGGAGGGGCACGTTGGCATCAGGAGAACACGTCACCGCTTCCACTTCGCAGAAATATTCAGAGAATTTCAAGGAATTTTCTTCAGAGGAAGATGGTGGTAGAGGAAACAATGCACGTGTTTTGTGGGGGGAGGGGCATGATGAGGGGCATGGTGGATGCGAGCGCAGGAAACTGTGTGAAACCCCATCCAGATGTTTGACAGAGGTTGTTGGAGTAGGAGCGGATCTCCCCAGAGGACGCCCCCCCCAGAGGGACGGATGGAGACTGTGGTGGAGGACATGGCCCCCATGGGTCCAGGAGGAAGCAGGAAGTAGGAGGGCACGAGGCTGTATGGAGGGGCGGGGCCAAAAGAAGGGACGGGAGATGAAGGGACACGGGCAGACGTGGGCGGCTCAGGACTCGGCTCAGGACTCGGCTCAGGACTCGGCTCAGGACTCGGCTCAGGACTCGGCTCAGGACTCGGGTGCACCGACGGCGGCCACGATGGTTCTGACGTCAGCGTACTCCCTCCTCTCCTTTGCTTTGATGGTGTCCCTCACGTCGTGCAGAGGTTTTCCGTGCTCCACCTGCAGAGCCCCAGAGAGGAGCTGCAGGTCTTCTCCGAGTCTCCTGTCCATCTCATGGAACTCCTCCTCATGGGCCATGGACTTGAAGAAGCGTGTCACAGGACTCGTCTTGGAGTATTTCCTCATCGCTTCCAAGGCCTCAGACAGCGTTTGGAGGAGCTCGTTCAGAGGTCCCGCGACAGAGGGGGGTGGCCGCTCAGGCCGTCGTTGGACGTCCACCACCATCTGCTGGATGGACCGGACCTTGCGGCCGATTCGCCGGCAGCGCTCCTTGTTGGTGTTGATCGTCTGGATCATCCAGTAGATTCTCAGACACAGATTCAGGAGGAGGTCGGCGATGTCCAGGGCGGTCTGACGGGACAGAATCCGTTAGTGATGGACGGAGACCAATGTTCCCTCTCATTTTTCATGTGTCTGGGCACACGGAGGTCCATCAGATGTGCACGCTGTGGCCACACATGGTTACATGGTTTATTAAAAGAATCCAATTACAGCAGCAATTTTCAGTAGTTTACTTGTGAAGTGACATGACCCATTTGAAATGAAAAAGACAAAAATCTTGTTGTTCATGAGATGTGTAGTGTGTTATATGTGAGAGTCGTGCTTTGGCCGAGGTGAGGTCCAGTTGTGGTCTGGCTCTGGGTCCTGTTCTGGAAGAAATGATACATAAACTCACGTGCTACTTTGGCTTCGCTGCATGTTTTGCAGAGTACACCTTTCTCACTCGAAAAAGAAAAACATCTCACCCAGTTTCACCGCTTGTTCTTCTATTTGCACACACTCCGACAGCCACTCCGTCTTAAAAGAACCGCATTTCTTTTTTACTTTGACCTGCTGAGTGGATGTGTCGCTGCCCGTTCGTTTGGCCACGATATGAGGTTAGTTAGCATTTGCGTCTCTTAACTCCGCTGCGCTGTTGTTAGCTCGCCTGGTCAATACGCCAGCACCGTCAATGCTGATTGGCTGCGTAGAGGAAGTGAACTGGACACCTGTCACTCCCAGAGTTACAACGCAAAATGGTGCAGAGAACAATATTATCGGTTTAATTAATCAGATTAGATTAGGCCTAATATTAGATATTAATGAATATGTTTATGTTGAATTTTATTTTATGCGCTGAATAGATTTTCTTGTGCGCTGACAATGTGCGAGCACTGCGCAATTGCGCAAGTGCGCAGCTTAGAGGGAACATTGACGGAGACCATCCAGCGAGATCGCTACACCGTCACACTAGCACTACTATGCCACTGTGGAGTACCGTAATCACACCACTATTTGCACCATCAAAAAATGTTTCCTGAGCTGAGAAGTGTCAGTGGGTTCCTCCACCTGGTGTGAAGAAGGATCTGGAAGGAGGAAACGTCCATAGGTTCCTGGAACTCCACAAGAGCCATGTTCCTGTCATTACGGTAATGACTTGCAAACTTTCACCAACAGAGGGAACGGGATTACCATAATGACAGCAACACGGCTGTTCTCAAGTTAAGACACGTGATTACTGTACTCTAAGGTACGCTAGCACTAATGTAGCACCGGTGATACGGTGGGTGTTCAGAGGAAACAGGAAACGGAACGAAGAGAACCTCTTCAGCACGTAAAGCAGCAGAGGGAAGTACTCTGACACCACGTAAACGAGCAGACGAACAGAGGTTCTACTCACTGCAGCCTGTTCCATGTTCCACAGACGGGCTCTGGTTCTCCACCTCTTCAGAACTTATTCCTGTAAAACATGAATCATGCTGAATTTGAAGTTGTGTGAAACAAATGAATAAATACCAGTTTAATTCTATTTGATTACCCCACCATGTTCAGATGAAACATGTCATCTGTCAAACCATCTCAGTGGGGAGTGTCCATGTTCTCCCTGTGTCTGTGTGGGTTCTCTCCAGGTACTCCATCTTCCTCCCTCCTCCAACATCATACTGAGGTGAACGGGTCCCTGTCACTCACCCGTAGGTGTGAATGTGTTTGTGTCCTTCATGTGGTCCTGATGAGCTGGTGACGCACAACCCATAACCAGAATAAGATGAACGAATAAATGCATGAATGGATGAATGAACGGATGAATGAATGAATGAACAAACGGATGAAAGGATGAAATAATGAATGGATGGATGAATGAAAGAACGAATGGATGAATGAACGGATGAATGAAAGAATGAACAAACGGATGAAAGGATGAAATAATGAATGGATGGATGAATGAAAGAACGAATGGATGAATGAACGGATGAATGAAAGAATGAACGAACAGATGGATGAATGAAAGAACGAATGAACGGATGGATGAATGAACGAATGAACGAACGAATGGATGAATGAACGAACGGATGGATGGATGAATGAACGGATGAAAGAATGAATGGATGAATGAAAGAACAAATGGATGAATGAATGGATGCTGTCAAAGGGTTCTGTTCTCGTCCTCATCATGTTGGACGACGGTCACATGACACATGGAGCACATCAGATTGACACACAGCACCCGGTTCTATTCACCTCCACCAGGGGGCGTCTGTGTCTGTCTGTTGGTGAAGGAACTCAGTTCTGATCATATTGGATTGAAATGTAGAGTAGATACTGCTAACGGACCACGACCGGGTGATTTCATGTCGGTGTTGTTCCAGAACCATCTGGCTCTTTACCATCAGCGTCTGTGTCTACAACTCCACAATCAACAGTCAGACGGTTGTAAATAAACCCTGGACCCGTCAGCTGACTGAACAGAAACCGACAAGGAAGGATTCTTCACCTGACACTTGTTCCTGACGCGTACCAAAGTTTTGCCGAGGCTGCCGATGTTCTTCTTGTCGGTTCGTCTGGGCAAATTGAAAATCATCCAGTCCGGAAGTTTCCTCCAGCAGTTCCGCATTCAGCAGGAACGTTTGTTGTTTGAACACGTCGATACAGAAAATTAAACCCAAGATGAACGGGTGAAACTGGAAACACGGACGCTTTATTAGAAAGATGACGTGGAATAAAGTGGCTCCGCCCACCAGTCAGCAGCCTACTGACACCACCTGACATCTACTCACACTACTGACATCTGACACCCCCTGACACCCACTAACACCCCCTGTCAGCAGCGCGGCTTCTCGTCCTCAGCGTCTGTCTTGTTGATGAAGAGTCTCTTGAGGAAGACGAGCTGCAGGTATCCGGAGGTGACGATGAGGAGACTGAGCGCAGCCGACCACCAGGTGACGTACCGCGAGTTGGACACCAGCAGGAAGTGGTCGGCGCTCCGGCTCAGGCGGCCAAAGTTGTAGTGACGGAACATGTGGAACACAAAGGTTTCCACTCTGTGAGTCGCATCCTGCAACGGACACACAGCGTGAGCACAAGGACAATCGCATGGCCTGCAGGAGGTCACACGGCCCTTGAATGTGTCGGACCAACCAGGGCCTGTGACATTATCATTTGACATGGAGGGAACACACACACACGTTTCCTGGAAGCACACGCCCCCTTAGTCAGCTGACCTGTGGCGCCGCAGGCAATGGCAGATTAACATGGGCGTCGCCTCACGTATCGCCTGACGGTAAAGGACCATCAACTCGTGACGCGTGCCGCCAGGAACTGACCTGGATGACGCTCAGCGTGTCGTTCAGCTCTTTGACTTCTTGTTCCTTCTTCTTCTCTCCGCCGCCGTCATAGTAAACGCCAAAGCTGAGGAACACCTGCATGGAGCCGAAGCGGTTGTGGAAGTTGCTGAAACACATTTGGTAGAAACCTGAGGACACAGAGGACAGCATGAGGCGAGGGCACAGAGGACAGGAGAGAGGAGAGGACACATGGAGAGAGGGAGACAGGACAAGGAGAGAGGAAAGTAGAGAGAATGGGACACAGGAGAGGACAGAAGACAAGGAGAGGACACAAGGAGAGGACAGAAGACAAGGAGAGGACAGAGGACACAAGGAGAGGACAGAGGACAAGGAGACAAGGAGAGGACAGAGGACACGAGGAGAGGACAGAGGACACAAGGAGAGGACAGAGGACACAAGGAGACAAGGAGAGGACAGAGGACCTGTCTCTTTTGCCTCGAAGCTGATTTGTTCATTGATGTCATCGACGGCTGAAACCATCAAACCCCCGGGAGCGTTGATGGTGACAGACAGGTGTCTGTCATGGCCGATACCCGTCACCCACTGTACCTGTAGAACCCATGGTTGGTTACAAGAACCTGAGTCTGTTACTGCATTCCTCTGTGTACCAGTACTTTCACTCCAGACTCTTTGTGGAACTCAGTAGAATTACATCACGATGGATGAGTGCTAGTTGGTTAGCACAGGGAGTTAGCAGAGTGCAAACAGACCCCTGCTAACATTTAGTTGAGTGCAAACAGTCAGCTGAGTGCTAACAGTTAGCTAAGTGCTAACAGTCAGCTGAGTGCTAACAGTTAGCTAAGTGCTAACAGTCAGTTGAGTGCTAACAGTTAGCTGAGTGCTAACAGTCAGTTGAGTGCTAACAGTTAGCTAAGTGCTAACAGTCAGTTGAGTGCTAACAGTCAGTTGAGTGCTAACAGTTAGCACTGTGCCAACAGTCAGTTGAGTGCTAACAGTTAGCGCTGTGCTAACAGTCAGTTGAGTGCTAACAGTTAGCGCTGTGCTAACAGTCAGTTGAGTGCTAACAGTTAGCGCTGTGCTAACAGTCCCTGAGGACTCCACGTTCCTCACCATGTAGTTGAGGTAGAACATTTCCCCGTGGTGAGCGAAGTGCCAGAAGCAGTCCAGCCCCCCCGCAGACAGAATCACAGAGAAGTCGTACTGGTCGGCGCCCCAGAACAGCTGCTGATCCGTCATGTTGGGGTGGGGGTCCATCAGGGGTCCTCCGCCGCCCAAACCCCAGAACATGACCAACAGAACCAGTGACGAGTAATGAAACATGTCTGCACACACACCGACTGAGGGATGGGAAACCTGACACCTGCACAGGGGAGAGAGACAGCGCGGCCTCTGACCCCGCCCCCCTGACCCCACCCCCCCTGCACAAAGAAACATCTGCTGCTTCACACACACGCACGTCACGACTCAGGTTTATTGTGGCTGTCAGTTAAAGGCACGTTGACGCTAGCAGACGAGTCAGGAAACCGATGGTCAAACATGAGTTTGACCTTTGACCCTCAGGCCCTCACATTCAGTCGGTGGACGTCGGGGGGCGTCCACGTTCAGTCGGTGGACATCGGGGGGCGTCCACGTTCAGTCGGTGGACATCGGGGGGCGTCCACGTTCAGTCGGTGGACGTTCACATGACTCTCGGTCACGTGACACTGTGCTCAGTATGTGTGTGTCAGTTTCTTCAGCGCCACCAGGTGTGTCGGAGGTGTGTGTGCGCGCCACCTGCTGTGCCGTGTGTTCTCCAGGGTCCAGTGTGTGACAGCGCGCCAGGTGGCGGTCCGTCTGGTGGGGGGCGGGGCCTGCTGACAGGGTCACGCCCTCCACTGTGTCCCCATGATGCAAACGCCTCCTGTCAGGGTTCACCTGAGGACACGAGTCACATGTCAACAGCTGATCGACCTTCATGTTGGATCACCTGTTCCTCACCTGGCTGAGTGGAGGAGACGCTCTTTTCTTCACCTCTTGCATCCTGAAGACACACACACACACACACACAGTTATTGTGTTGTTGTGGTTGTTGCTGCGTTGTTATAGTTTGCTATAGTTTTGCTGTAGTTGTATAGCTGTAGTTGTGTTGTCGTAGTGTAGCTGTTATGTTGTTGTTGTGTTGTCGTAGTGTAGCTGTTATGTTGTTGTTGTGTCGTCGTTGTGTAGCTGTTATGTTGTTGTTGTGTCGTCGTTGTGTAGCTGTGTTGTTGTTGTTGTGTCGTCGTTGTGTAGCTGTGCTGTTGTTGTTGTGTCGTCGTTGTGTAGCTGTGCTGTTGTTGTGTCGTCGTTGTGTAGCTGTGTTGTTGTTGTGTCGTCGTTGTGTAGCTGTGCTGTTGTTGTGTCGTCGTCGTGTCCCTGTAGTTGTGTCGTCGTCGTGTAGCTGTGTCGTCGCCGTGTAGCTGTGTTGTCGCCATGGAGCTGTGTTGTCGCCGTGTAGCTGTAGTCGTGTCGCTGTAGCTGTGTTGTCGTTGTGTAGCTGTGTTGTCGTTGTGTAGCTGTTGTTGTGTTGTCGTAGTGTAGCTGTAGCTGTGTTGTCGTTGTGTAGCTGTTGTTGTGTTGTCGTAGTGTAGCTGTAGCTGTAGCTGTGTTGTCGTAGTGTAGCTGTAGCTGTGGTTGTGTAGCTGTAGCTCTGTAGCTGTCGTCGTCCACCTGCTGATGGTTTTCTGTCTCCTACAGTTGGTCTGATCCTGGAGCCGCAGACGCTGAACAAACGTATGAGCTGCAGGCAAGAAGATGAACTGATGAATCTGTGTGTCACAGTGCGTGTGTGTGTGTGTGTGTGTTACCCAAAGCTCCTTTGGGCACAGACAGCATTCTGATTGGTTCAGCGTCAGGTGACAGTCCAGACGCCCTCTGCAGAGCCCTGAGGATCTCCATGTTCTACACAAACATGTGATGACATCACGTCCGTTAGGGGCGGGGCCTCTGTGTGTTTGTGTGTGTGTGTGTGTCCACCTTGCCACCCAGCTCGTAAGCACAGTCCAACGGCGTCCTCTGCCTCTTGTTCCTAAGGTGGGGTGAGGCTCCACCCCTCAGCAGCAGCTCCACCAGCGGTTGGTGCCCCCCCCGCACCGCCTCGTGCAGAGCAGTGTTCCCCTGCCCGTTAGCCACATCCGGCAGTGCCGCGCTCTGGAGGGGCGGGGCATGGTGCAGTGTCAGCAGCGTTCCACCGTCCGGCGACGGACGAGTGCACAAACTCACCTGCAGCAGGGCAGTGGCCGTCTCCAGGTTGCCACGGAGACAGGCATGTATCAGGGGGGTGTTGCCGTAGTGATCCTTCTTGTTCAGTTTGGCGTTGCACTCCAGCAGCAAGGTCAGCACCTGAACGCATCACGCTATTAGCACGCAGGAGGTAGGGAGGCAGTCAGGTGACAGGGCGCCCCCACCTGGACGTGGCTACCCTGCGCCGCCAGGTGCAGCGGTGTGGCGCTCTGGTTGGTGCGCGCGTTGACGTTGGCGCCGTGTCGGATCAGCAGCAAGCTCAGCTCCACGTGTCCGTGGAAGGCAGCCACGTGCAGCGGCGTGAACCCGTCCAAGTTGCTGCTGCCGACGCCGAGAGCACCGACCTGCAGTGCCGACCGCTGCGGGGCGACAGGGTCAGAGGTCAGCTGACATCCGAGCAGGTTCCCAGCAGACCGAGGTCACGTGACCGTTGTGTTTCACTTTCACACCTTCTGAGTTGGAGCACAGGTACAGCACTGACACAGCGGGTGGCAGAGCTGAGTCACCATGACGTCACCCTCCTCCTCCTCGGCCCACTCCAACAGGTACCGCACCTGACACACACACACACTGACATGACAGCTGAA
>CAAKHB010005815.1:10167-20986 GCA_901007665.1 Aeoliscus strigatus | reverse complement strand
TGTGTTGAAGAAAATTCTCAAGACCCAGGGTTTGCTGTGGTGGTGGTGGTTTAATAGTAATCCGGAAAACGGTGAGCCTTCTGACACAGAGCAGGTCTGGTACAGGAGACTGACCAAGAGCACAGGGCAGAGCGACAATTATACAGTGCGTTACAGAGTGTGGGTGTGATCAGACAGGACGAATGTAACAAAAGGCAGGAAAAGGTATTTGCATTACAGTTGAGGTTCCCAGACACTCTCAGTAGGGGGTCGGAAGCAGGTAGGGACATGGAGGTAAGGTAGACATTTGGTCCCAGGTGAACAAAGGAGAAGGACAGCACCAGATGATAACACCTATGTGTCATCAGACGGTGCAGAGGAAGGGACAGAAGAATGTCTGAGTAAATTAAGGCTCTGATTAACATCAGGACACAACAAAGAATCAGCATGTCTGTCTCATACTTGGAAAACGTAATTTTTCTTCCTCACGTGACTGATGTGACTGACGTGACTGATGTGACTGACGTGGACTGACGTGGACTGACGTGGACTGACGTGACTGACGTGGACTGACGTGGACTGACGTGACTGACGTGGACTGACGTGACTGACGTGACTGACGTGACTGACGTGGACTGATGTGACTGACGTGGACTGATGTGACTGACGTGGACTGACGTGACTGATGTGACTGACGTGACTGATGTGACTGACGTGGACTGACGTGACTGACGTGGACTGACGTGACTGATGTGGACTGATGTGGACTGAGAAGTCAGAATCATTCGTTCCCAGCTTTGCCCCAAGTGTTGCCAGCGTGCATAGGACATCTCTGGAGTTGTCGTGGAGCACCGCTTATTTCCATCATCATTTCACTCCTGATTCATCTGAGCATGGAAAAGTCCATACGACATGTTTTTGTGTGACAGAGAAGAAGTGGAAGAGTCAGTGGGAAGGGAGTTCAGCATGGAGGCAGCTGTTCCTGAACCTGCTGGTTCTAGTCCTCAGGCTCCTGTAGTGCCCCCCAGAGGAGATGATGGGCTGGTTGAAAAAAGTCCTGGCTGATGTTTTGTGCTCTTCTGCCACAACATTCTGTGAAGGGGACCTTCCATGATGCATTGAGCAGTTTTCACCACCCTCTGCCATGCTTTGCGATCTGCAACAGGGCAGTTTCCATAGCAGAAGTAGAAGTTCACCAGGATGTCTGAGGACAGGTGTTATTTCTTCAGGGTCCTCAAGAAGAATAGGTGCTGGTGAGCCATCTGTCTAGTTCTTTGTTCTTTGCCCTCTGACCTGAGACGTCCTCAGGGATGTGGACGCCCGAGAACCGGGAGCCGGCCACACACATTGACATGGATGGGTGTGTGCCTCCTACGTCTTTCCTGTAGGCCGACTCATCGTTGTCCTTGATGAAGTTATTAGTTCCGCAAAGAGGTCTGCGGTTACAGAGGAAGGGGCACAGCCCTGTGGTACACCGGTGCTCAGGGTCATGGTCCAACCGACCCTGCTGGGGCCCGTTTGTCACTGAGCATCACAATGCTGACCATGTCATCTTTGCTGTATTTCGTTGTTTTTTCATACTTGAAGAAATGAGGTTTAAATATCAAGTATGAACAACATGGTGGTGTTTGTAAAAAGGGATGGAACTTGTGATGTCGTGTTTTATGGGTAACTCTTGCTGAAATACATCTTCCCCTTATTCATTGCATTCCCAAGGCTCAGCGCTACATTACCCAGCTCAAATCACAGATCAACAGTTTGGAGGCAGAGCTGGAGGAGCAACGGTTACAAAAACAACATGCGCTTGTGGAAAGTGAGCAGCTACGTATGGAATTGGAGGCTACTCGCCGCCGAAATGCAGAACATGAGAGCCTACAGGGCACCTTCTTGGAGGCAGAGAGTAAGACACTCTACAGGCACTGTTCAAATACCAGGTCCAGAGTCCGTTCCACACGTCATCCCTCTCCTGTCTGTGCAGAACGAGCCCAGGCTACTGAGCAGCGCTACAACAAGCTGAAGGAGAAGCACACTGAGCTGGTGGCCAGCCACGCTGAGCTGCTGAGGAAGGTACGCAGGCAACGGACCCGTCCAGAACTGTGGCAAATTAGATGTCGGTGCTTACGCTGATGGTCTTCATGTGCTGACAGAGTGCTGACACTGTGAAGATGCTGTCAGCAACCCAGCAGACCCAGGAGGAGGTGGAGAGGACCAAACAGCAGCTGTCCTTCGAGGTGGATCGAATTAAGCAGGAAGCCGACATGAAGGTCAGTAAAACCTTGAGGTCTGACAAATGTGATTTTCAGAATCACATAGTACTGTGTTGTTTCTTCAGATTGAAGAGCAGAAGTTTGAGATGGAGAAGCTCAGGAGAGAACTGGAGGAGAAGATGGCCGAAGTAATGCGCATCAAGGCAACTCTGCAGGGCAGCGAGAAGGTCGGTGTGCACGTCGTGATCCATTGTGTGCTTGGACGCACGTTTCTGGATTGACCTCCGTTTTGACACTCACACCCTCTGCCCCCCACCCTCGCTTCCCCAACTCGTCTCTCCTCACCAGACTTCGGAGCAAATGAACAGCACAATGACATCTCTACAGGCTGAGAAGGAGCGTCTGATGCGATCAGTTAGCGAGAAGGAGGCCGAGCTGTCCTCCCTGCGTCAGTCTGCACAGATGCAGCAGTCGTCGCTGCAGCAGGAGCGAGACAGGAGCAGCAAGGAGCTGGGGGAGCTGCAGGCCAAACTGAGGGAGAAGGTCAGTGAGGTCACTACTTCATTGTAGGCCCTGGACTTCTAGATTTCATTCATTCAGAAAAATTAAAGGTTGTGATTTCACTACACCTGAGCAGCGCCTGTGACCACACAGGAGGCTTCTGCATCTTCATGACCCACAGACTTTTCTACTGAGTATGAAAGACGTCCAGTCCGTGTCATCTCACCTATCGACATCTATGTTTGGACTTCTTTGTATGTGTGGATTGCGTATCGCTGTTCACTGTGGTGCTTGTGTGGGGTATCATGCCCTGTACCTTGATGGAAGCAGCAGTGTGGTCAGTGAAAAGCTGATAGTTAGGACAGAGAAGGGTTCCTCCTCCATATCCATACATCCTCTGTGTCTCACAGATGAAAAGGACGGAAACACACTGGGATCTGCTGTGAGACGTGCGATCTAGCAAGTCTAATTGGTCCTGGATTGGTTGTGTGTGTGTGTGTGTGCTCTGTGCCCTGACTCTGCCCATCCGATGTGTGTAGGGACAGCAGGAGGAGATGCTGAAGCAGAAGCTCTTGGACGACCAGTTTGCCCTGCTGCAGGGCACCATCACAGAAGCTGAGAGCATCATCCAGGATGCTGTCGCTAAGCTGGACGACCCCCTCCACATTCGCTGCACCAGCTCTCCAGGTTTGTTATTTCAGGTTAACCAGTGAACTGAACGTGTACCATGTTTTTCATCGTGTGCTTCTGTCGACCACAGATTACCTCATCAGCCGGGCAGAGGTGACCCTCAGCTCCATTGACAAAGTCAAAAGGGGCCATGCCGATTATCTGAGTAACATGGCTGGTAGGCTTCCTCTGCTATGATTCCACGGTGCAGCCTGATGGCAGTGTGTGGCGGCTTTTACAACATGGTGTTCTGTTTGCTCCTGGAACCAGATGCTGGAGGGCTGTTGAGGTCTTTGACCCAGTTCTCACACTCTGCCGCAGACACCATCATCAATGGCAGCGCCACTGCACACATGGCACCCACTGACCACGCAGATCGTAAGTACTCCCTCTCACGTGACTTGTTGGTGTCATGTTAGTGCCAGTAAACCAGCAGACCTCTCACCGCTCCCACCTGTAGGGTTGACAGAGAACTGCAGAAGCTGTGCCATGCAGTGTCTGCAGTTCTTCAAGGACCTCAAGGCCAAGGCGAGCCTCCAGAGGGCAGACCCCGCCTCCATACGTGTGATTGTCCAGAAGATCCTGCACCTGGGCCAGGTGAGGAGGAACTCAGTATCTGGTTACGAGTGACACTGTGACTCATGTCACTGAGAACTTACAGTTCAGGTCAAAATGATCAGCCCCCCCTAGGAGCTTTTGAATATTTTCTTAAAATCCCGGCCAGTGTGTGCAGTACTCATAAAACTTCATATAGTAAATCATTCATCAATGTTATGGCCCCACTGGTTCACTCTGGAATGTCAAAATTATTACCCCAACCCAAATTTGCAACAAAAGGACGTCCTATCCGATATCCGTCATTGCCAAATAAGCACCCCGAGAGAGGGTGAGCGTGCTGGGGCGGACGGCATACCCCCAGAGGTCGTGAAGAAGTTTCAACTGCATCCTCCTTGAGTCATCAACCTTGACCCTTGACCTCCGCAACAAGCTGCCTCACATGTAGTCTCTCTCCAACATCATCCCGGTGCCCAAATCTGGACACCTCACAAACCAGACAACTAGCAGGGCATCAGACGGACCTGCTCAGGTCTATACCCGCATGACACTAAACTGGATAAGGCATGGCATCGACCGTCACCTGAGGGAAAACCAAAAGGGCCCGATCCTGGCCCTGAGGAGACTAATCGAAGAGGTGAAGAAGATCAACCTGACGACTGTACTGTGTTATTCATTTCAAAAAGGCTTGTGACTCGATACACAGAGACACCATGATGAAGATCCTGAAGGCCTACGGGTACCAACTTGCTCCGGGCACACGCTCAGGATCTTGGCCTCACTCTTACACCAAGGAGGTCAAGACACCCTGCAGTAGTCTGATAGACCTTGACTATGTCTCCAACTACATGGAGCAAGCACAGGAGCTCTTGGGCAATGTGGAGTCAGAGTGTGCCAAGGTTGGTCTTGGACTGAATGCCAAGAAAACTGAGGTGATCACCTACAAAATCCAAGTGGGACATCCATGTCAATAGCAGGAGGCACTGCTCTGAAGGAAGTCGACAACTTCACAGTATGTTCATGGTCGTCTTTGAGACCTGTGTGAATACAAATAGATAGAACATATGGACACTCACCACAGTGGTGAAAGTGAACCGTCAACACTGGACAGGACAGGAGGACTCCTGAGTCTCCTCCGGGTCCTCCGTTCACTGGGAGTGGAGATGGATGGTTCACGACCACTAATGTCATATCTAGGGTCAACGTCATAGAATGAAAACAAGGAACGCTGTTGAAGAGGGATTTGACCGACAAGTAACCTTAGCTAAGTTAGCTAGCGAGTTAGCTTCTTACCGATGGAGGAGAAAAGTTGCCGTTTCCGTATGTTTTGATGCCAAGGAAATTCTTTCTATGAGTCCATCTACCATCTGTTTCTCCAACATTGACCCTGGTGTTTGTTCTTCTCAGGTCATTCCACCTTCTGTGCCAAGCACAGAGACCGTACCTATCAGCTCGAAATGCCCCTGTCACTATCGGCTTGTACATGTAAACATAAACATGTCGGGCCCGTAAAAAAATATACAATAATAAATTGATATTACATATTTTTTCTGGAAAATCTACACTTTCATTCTGTGTCCCTATGGACGTATTATTTAAAAAAATACATAGCTTGTAAAGAAAATACTAGAGTTAACCTTTGATATATGTGGATGTCCTGAAGAAAGATGCAGGAGAGCAAAGCACCGATGAGCTGGTCGGGTGTACGGAGAACCAGGATGACTGGAAGTGACGACGGAAGGCTCATCTGAGGACGACCTAGAGAGACACAAGCACACGTGGTTTGGACCACAACCGGTCCACAGGTCCAGCAGCAGACCATTTTCTTCTGGTAGTTGTAGCAGAACTACAACTGGTGGTATGACTGTTCATTGACCTCTGCATTGTTTATGGTGTGACAAACAGTGCAGTGTGATGTTGTAATGAACATACTGGATGTGTCTAAACATGCTAATGTTTAGGCATGTATACCAGGGAAATGCACCAGAAAAAAAAGAAGAGGTTGTTGTCAGTTTGGAATCAGAACGTCTAGACCACAGGTGTCAAATTGCGGTCCTCGAGGGCCGCTATCCTGCAGGTTTTACTACTACTAGTAGTACTAGACTGCTAGTTTTCAGAGGGCTATTCATCCTGACCATTGCATTTGTTGCTTTTTTTTTGTTGTTTTTTGTTTTATATTGAAACATTGAAGAAAAAAAATGACACTACCTACCATAATAATGTTGACCATTTCACCAGATTTTTCATTAAGACATCTTGAATATTTATTGTACAGTACAGAGTGTACAAAATGGTGCCATATGTTGATGATTTACTATTTGGGATGTTATGAATACTGCAAACACTGGGCAGGATTTTAGGGAAATCTTCAACGTTTCTCTGGGGCTGATCATTTTGACCTTGACTGTGCAACTAAATACATGTGCTGTAGGTTTGCAGCAAACACTTTTACAGCATCATCCATTTGTAAAACAACTTGTATCTTTATTTATTCATCTAACTTTCTAACTTGGTGGTTTTCTCTCAGGAGCTGCGACCAAAAGGCATGGACATTCGTCAGGAAGAGCTGGGTGATCTGGTCGATAAGGAAATGGCTGCGACATCAGCAGCTATCGAGGAGGCCGTTCGCAGAATTGATGTCAGTGTTGTCACGAGTTTATAATTTATAAGACCAGTAAATTCTTTGTTCATATGTCGCATGTGTTTGTTAATCTAGGAAATGATGAATCAGGCGCGTAAGGACACATCAGGAGTCAAGCTGGAAGTCAACGAAAGGTTTGTTCTGGTGTAGAAGGTCGTTCACATCCTGGTTTGTGTAAAATCCAGACCACCGTTCCAGAAACTTCTTTCCTCTCTGCGCCCTCCCTTTCGTTCTAACTCTCCTCTATTGAACTTATTTTTCAGAATCCTCTTCAGCTGCACAGATCTAATGAAGGTACATCGGTGACATCGCCTCATTGTCCAGACCTCCGTTGTAAACCAATGACGATGATCATGTCTTGTTCCTGTTCTGCAGGCCATCCGTATGCTCGTCATAGCATCTACTGACTTACAGAAGGAGATTGTGGAGAGCGGGAGGGTGAGTCGCAACGTCCAGGACGTCTTGTTCCTGTGACGGACTGACAGCACAAAGTCAGGGACTCGTGTTTTCTCCTTCAGGGTGCAGCGAGCATCAAGGAGTTCTATGCAAGGAACTCTCGTTGGACTGAGGGTCTTATTTCTGCAGCCAAGGCAGTCGGATGGGGTGCCACAGAGATGGTGTAAGTTCTCAAAGCCGCAGTGGCATGAAGTGACAAACAACAGTGGTAGTGTGCTTTGCTCTTGCAGTTTGGACACTGACTGAGGGGTATGGGTTTGTCAGAGCAGACCCAGCTCTAAAACATAGACCGTGCTGATGTTAAACATCATGAACAACATGATGTTTGTGATCTCTGACAGGGAGTCTGCTGACAAGGTGGTGCTGCACACCGGCAAGTATGAAGAACTGATTGTCTGCTCACATGAGATAGCAGCGAGCACAGCGCAGCTAGTTGCTGCCTCAAAGGTATACGTGGAGAATACCTGGAGTACTTTTATTTCTGCAGCTGCTGATTTTGCTGATGTCTGGTGTTCCGTCACAGAAGCAGATGAAGCAGATCTTACTAGTCTTGGTATCTCAGTGGCATTCCCCATGTGTCTCTGTGCTCAGGTGAAGGCCGATCGCAGCAGCAAGAGGCTTTCAGTTCTCCAGCAGGCTTCACGGCACGTCAATGAAATGGCAGCTAATGTGGTGGCGTCCACTAGGACAGGCCAGGAACACTTAGAAGAGAAAGGTTAGTGTCCGAGGATCAGGGGATACTGACCGGACCGGAGCAGTGGAGAGTGATGTTCTGTTCCAACACGTTGCAGATACCATGGACTTCTCTGGGTTGTCTCTCATCAAGTTGAAAAGAGAAGAAATGGAGTCCCAGGTGATTCTTCTTCTACTTCTTCATACTTTTTTCACATTCCAATTATTTATTTCACACCTTACACGTTAAGACAGCTCCACTGGATGGGGTTACGGTGGGTCCCTGGCGTCTGGTACATAGCATAGCATCGTGCTAATGTTAATCTTACGTGCCCGTCTCGCCACATGGGGAGCACAGCTTTCAGCCGCTCTGCCCCCCCGGCTCTGGACCTCCCTGTCCCTCTTCAAATCCAAACTCAAACCCCCCCTGTTCAGAATGGCCTACCTAGTTTAACTTCTGTGCCCCCCCGCCCCCACCACCACCAACAACATCAATTATTCCCTGTTGGGTTTGTTGATTTTATTGTTGGTTGAAAGGTGCTTTTAAATCAAATGTATTCTTATTATTATTATTGTTACTATTATTATTAATCTAGAGTAGTTGACACACTCGAGTTACAACCTAACATAAACATGATTTTAGTTACACCTTTACAACCTCGTCCGCGTTCATGCCCTGCTGTTTTTACAAACCCTTAGTAAAGAAACGCCCCCCCCCCCTTATTCACTTACGCCGACATCTGTTCATATGACTCTATTTCTGTCATAGTGTCGATTCCATTTTTTAAAATCATAACCTGAGAATGTTTCAGACTGCTGTGACCCTAACTGTAAAATCCTGTTGTGACCCATCATTTGTGTTTGGTCACCTAGTAAGCATAGTCTTAGCGAGTCGGGATCTCTGCCTCCAGAGGTTTCCCCAAGTGTTCTATTATTTTTACCCTATATGGTTGTATTTGACGACATTCCCATAACACATGTAGGAAAGTCCACATTTCCAACAAAGATTGTCAGATAATCAGCCACCTACTTCTTAACACTGAGAATGTTGTTGCACTACACAGCAATGTAAGCCCAGAGTACATAGCAATACCCTGAAACAGTGACATGAGGGAGCTGTTCTCAGACAGAGGGGTGGGGGACAGGTTTGACGGAGCATCACTACCTCCCTCAGGTGAAGGTCCTGGAACTGGAGTCTCAGTTGGAGAACGAGCGTCTGCGTCTGGGTGAGCTGAGGAAGCAGCACTACGTGTTGGCTGGAGTTCCTCCCGAGGAGGGGAACGGGGACGCCTCGCCGGCCACCATGTCCCCTAAACTCCACAAGCCTGCGCTCATGAAGAAACCTGCGTTGGCCCAGAAGCCCAGCGTCACTCCCAAACCAACAGTAAGTAAGTGAATGGATCCACTGTGCACGTGTCAGGGCGAGTGATCAGTTCTTTTTCCTTCTTTGCGTTGCAGTTTAAGTGAACACGAGGAGAACGAGTCGAGGACTCGATGGATCGAGCGGTTGATTCTCTGAACATGGAGTTGGACAATGACAATCCAATTTTTGTCTGTTTTATTTTTTCTTTTCCTTTTTTTGCTAAAACAGCTGCCTGATTTTTTTTTTAACCCGTAATGCCTGACGCAGATGTTTGTGTCCTCGTGTTACCAGACGCCATCCACGATGACCTTTTTATTTAAAGACGTGGCACCGTAGAGAACAAGGTTGAATGTTTGTCTTTTACACTATGTGAAAGTTCTTTCCTGTGTTCCGATTTAAAATGATTAGTACAAACGTCAATAGATAAAATCAGCTACTTCTCTTAGTTATTCACTCACGTCTCATTGATTTTATTCTGTTATTTATGCTGTGTGGGTGTTGATGTTACTAATGTTGCGGACAGAATCCATCTGAAATATCAAACATCTTTCTTTCTCAACAATACAAGATTGTATCAGAGGCCTTGAAATGTACCTCACAAACACATCCAGTAATGTCTGTAAGGACAGACGGTTTGTACACACCAGGAGTAGTTTATACTCACTATAACTCATCCCTTGAATGTCCCTCCGTCAGAAGAGGACCTGGATGTCGAGGTGCACAGACTGGCACCACAGACGGACCTGTAGGCGTCATGTTTTGAGTCATCTTGTAGGCTGAAGGGGAAGATGGGGGTGTGTTCTTTTGACTATGAAGGTGTGTACAAGTTCTTTTTTTTATTCTAACAGGGTCCTGAATAAACTCTTTCCTCTGTAGGACATGTCTTTATATGCGCTGATCTAGTAATGTATTTTAGTAAAGGTATTTGTGGAAGAATGCAAATGACAAATAAATGATCAATAAATGTTTCAAGCCCAGTTTGCTTCAGGAATGTATCAGTGAAAACAGTCCACCACACGGGGGGCGGGGGGCATAAACTCCAGTGACCATCACCAGTGTTAAATACAAAACTCTACGTTCAGTCAGTCAGTGCCGATGGGATTCGATTCACCTTTGGTTCCTGGGTGTCAAAACAACTCCCAGCTCTCCAGACTTCCGCTTCCAGTCAGTCAACCTGGGACACGTGCAGCTGTGCGCGCGTCCACGTCAGTGTGTTCCTATTCCGATTACTTTGTCTTGGACTCCGAGCGTCGTCAAGTGGACGCAGTTGTCGTAGAATGTCGTTGTTCTGACGGAGTTTCACGCGCCGTCCCGGTTCGTCGACGCCCCGCCCCGAGGAGGAGGAGGCGGCGAACAGGCACTTGTCGGTTGTTGTTTGTGTGCCCGTTGTGCTGGGACGGGGTCTCGTGTCGGACAGACATGGACGCCCCCCCGTCGTCCGCGCTGGAGCGACCCGCCGCGGAGCTCACCGTCGTGGACGTGTACGACATGGCGGCGGCGCTCGGCCAGGAGTTGGAGCGGGTCGTCGACCGGTTCGGGTGCGAGGCTCTGGTCGGAGTGGTGCCCTACGTCGTGCGGGTGCTGGAGTTGCTCGAGACACTGGTGAGCCGCCGAGCTGGCGGGGAGGAGGCCGAGGAGCTGCGGGGGGAGGTGGACAGGCTGCGACGGGAGCGGAGCGAGAGGTCCGAGCAGGAGAGGAGGCACCAGGAGGTATGTGTGTGTGTGTGTGTGTGTGTGTGTGTGTGTGTGTGTGTGTGTGTGAGTGTGTGAAACTCC
>CAAKHB010005815.1:0-10147 GCA_901007665.1 Aeoliscus strigatus | reverse complement strand
ACACCCCCAACCTGTACCCAGGCTGACAGCCTCAAAGGTACTGTGGACTGTTCCTCTTCTTCCTGAGGGGACCACAGGAACAGGAATGGGGTTCTTGGAACGCTGGTCCCTTACTGCCATCCAGAAGGTTCCTTGGTTATCTATCTATGTATCTACTATCTATCTATCTATTATCTATCTACCTGTCTATCTCTCCATCTATCCATCTATCTATTTATCTATTATCTATTATCTATCTACCTGTCTATCTATCCATGTCCTTCTGTCTGTCTGTCTATCTATGTTGAACATCTACCTGTCTATCTATCCATGTCCTTCCGTCTGTCTGTCTGTCTGTCTATCTATGTTGAACGGTGTTACCCTGGATCCGGTCCGTCAGTCACGTGACCGACAAGTTTGCGCGGTGAAACACGTATAATCGCGAGACACTAACTAACTAACTACATGTATGTGTGATAAATCTAGGAAGAAACACAAGTGTCTCCAGGTGGAGAAGCAGAGGAGAGTCGGACTTACTTGTGTTTGACTTTTTTTATCAGTGTTTCGTGGTTTTACCATGGACAAGTAACTTGTTAGTGAATAAATACTCTTAATAAATGTACTTTGTTGAAAGCACTAGTGTGATAATACGTAATAGTGTGAAATACGATCTGACGTCAACGTCGAGCGTTTTATTATGAAAAGTAGTCGGATGTTTTATTTTGTTTCTGGTCAGTTACAGGCCCGTGACAGGTCAGTTACAGGTATTCAAATCACCTCAGTGACAAAGGTGCCCACATTTCTGCACCTCTGATATAATTTCATCCAACTTAATGTCGCTACACTAAAAACCAGTGCCTGGAACACCCCCCAGTAGATGTCACTCTGACGACAGAGTGAAAGATGATGATGCCTCAGAGGGGTTTTCAGACGGTGTCCTACCACCACATTGACACTAATGAACTAGTTCAGAGAGTTTGTCATCAATGTATATTTGATGAGATGTGTTTGAAAATCACATCGTCATCTCTGGTTCACACACTCGACAGTCGTCATCAGATGGGACTGATTCAAAGTCACAACTTGAACTCCTCAGGGGTGATTCCACATGTTCAACATCTGGATGGAACTAAGTTGTAATCATGTCAGTGTCACTGTAATGGAATTCCATTTGTCTACTGACTTGACTGCTCCCTCATTGTCAACGGGTCGGTGTGATAAGTTTGTCGTTGAATTACGTCACATCGTGCCCTCACACGCACATTCATTCCCCGACTCTGAGCTCTGTGATCCCAACGTTCTTCTCTCACCTTCTGCCATGGTCCTGTCCTGTGTCGGCCACCAGGAGCTGGAGCAGGTGGAAGATACTTGGAGAGGGGAGGTTCAGGACCTGCTGTCACAGATCGCCCAGCTTCAGGTGGAGAACAAGAAGCTGCAGATGAACCTGTCTGTCAGCCAGTCCCCCGTCGCAGACGAACACCCCCGGGAACAGCAGGGTGAGTGGTGTGAGTCCGGGTCAAGATGGAGGTTTAGTCGGTTCAAATGTGTCTGCGGATGTTTCATGAATCCACAGTAAATAATGATTGTTTGTGTCATAAGAACTGAGCTAAATTACATGACAGCATAATGATGTCATGAGTTTACATTGGTACTGGCAATAAGGTACAGGAACACCATCAGTTGCACGAGTGAAGTAATCAGACTGTAATGTGTAAAAATCAGAAGCCTCGGTACCACCTAACAGTGAGAGCCCTTAATTCAGACGGAGACAAACTGATGCACAGCATGAAGTCCACTCCAAACAAAATTCTAATGACCCGCCTCAAACAGACTCCTCCACAACCCGTCCGTCTGTACCACATCAGGTGTGTCTCTAATGAACAGTAGACAGGCAAACAGGAAAGGAAAACACGTCGGGGAGGTTAGAGACAAGTTTGTCCAATATCAGGCCACGTCCACACCTAGGATAACGTTGTCCCTGGGTCTGTATCAAGAACATTGGCCTCCACGAAAACACATCAGCAGGATGTAGTTTATACTCCAGATGTGTCTGCCACACATGTAGAAATGAGATTTTTGATGAAAATAGTCAGTGGAAACTATGAGATTCACTGTGGTAATAGGATCCGCTCACTTTCAGTGGCTGCTGTTTGAAGTCAAAGACACAAACACTGACAACCGGAAAAAACTAAACTCAACAGTGAGATTCGACGTGGATCAGTATGTTGTGATGTACATTGGTAACATTTAGCATTGTAACGTTGTTGTTGCTGTTGTTGGGGGGCTATCGTAGTCCTCCACCCTGTGACCCGCTTTCAAAGAATGTGTTTACACCCTGTGTTTGCAGTGTCCGTCTGGACCATCGATCGAGATCAAAACTCGAGATCGTATCCGTGTGGATGGGCCCTGAGCTATAGAACGTATATATATATTAGTGCTGTCATTTTATCGCGTTAATTCAATGAATTAATTACGCCGCAATTTAACATGTTAAAACATTTAGCGCAATTAATTATGAATATCAACGGTGGCGAGCCGATGCTTGCGCATTTGAATTTTGGCCCATTGAAGGACCCGTAGTCTTCTCGGCCGTGCTACGTCACCTGCGCCGGCAAATTAACAAGGCAGTGGGCAACAATAACAGACATGGACAAGACTCAGGAGGATGAGGCAAGTACGTCTTCAGTCGGGCCACTCCAGGAGCTCGCTCCGCCAACCCACGCTAGCTGAATTTGGGAAACGAATGAGCAAATCCACAACAGAAAAATTGACAAATACAATCGCAAAGTGGGTTGCTGCTGATTGCAGGACAATTTCTATCGTCAAAGATAAGAGTCTACAGGAGGCTTTCCAGGTAGCAGCGTCAGACCCAACTTTTGTTTTACATTTTTGAATAATCCACCTGGCCTATCTGGTTTGCGGATGTTCTTGACCTTTACTTTTGGATTTCATTTATGAAGCACAGTTCACCAATAAAAAATTGGATTTAAAATCTTCTCTTCTTACTGTATTCAATTGATTAGACATGCACTACAATTTTTTAACCTTTAGCAGATATGACATTAAAATGCGATTAATTTGATTAATTAATTACACAATCCTGTAAGGCAAGGACTTTCCTACATGTGTTATGGGAATGTAGTCTGATGTAGTCTGACAACCACCTGGGGAAGGCTCTGGATTACACAGTACGCATCGGGTGTCAAGACATGACTCTGCAGTTACAAAGGTCGGGATGGTCACAGCAGCCTGAGATGTACTCTATACAGCAGACTATAAAAAATAGATGTGGGCTAGAATGAAGAATGACGGAGGGGAGGAGAGGGGGCTTCTGAAAACAACAGGATATGAAGGAGGACGTGGGGTCATTTATACTGTGTGTAGGTAGCACACATCAGGGATCCACTGTGACCACTGTGACTCACGTGTTGATCCTCAGGACGTCTACATGAACTGTCTGTGTGCCCTCATGTGGGACTGGGCAGCTCATGTTCACACAACGATGGGTGGGAGCTAGGAAAGGAGACTATTTTTAAAACAGAAAACTGATGGTGGCTGTGGCTCTACTTACACACACACACCGGCTATTTGTAACTGGAAGTTTTTGAAACTGAATCGCTCCAAATTCTTTTAACTTTTTATACAATTATAAAATGTTTAGCTCGTTATAGTGCTGGGTGTTATACATGTTCATACTGAATACCGGTGTTTATTTTTCATATGAGATGAATTTTTCATATACCGCAATACCGTTGTACAGCGTACACAACGTTGGGAACCCTACGGGAACTACGACAAGAAAAGCAAACGGTGGATTGAGATGAACAACTAACTTCTCCTGACTCCTCTTTGTAAACACTAACATTCATTGAGGTCATGTAAACACTAATGTAGACGTTAGTGTTTTTCTACAATATTTGCTCCTCATGACAGTGAAATATGACATTCTAAGACAATTTACTGCAGCTATACGTCTCTAAATCATGAAAAATGTGGTGAACACAGTCTGATGAAACCGATATAACTGTGAAAAATACTGTCATGTAAATCTGTGGTCATACCGCCCAGCACTAGCTGGATCATAATGTTTAGCTCGATGTCCTACTCTCTGGCACCGAGGGAGTTTACTTTAGTTTACAGGACACAAACATCTTATCGACTGTGCAGCAGTGTGTTTTTATCATTCACTCAGGGATGGTGGAGAAGGAGCGGCAGGTCACCAAGAGGCTGAATGACTTGGTGGATAAGCAGAGGGATGAAATCCGGGCTCGAGATCATGAGCTGAAACAAAGGAACGAGGACGTCGAGGCGGTGCGGCTTTCACAATTTAGTTCAACAAAAATCATCTCTAAATGGCCTCCAGCCTTTGTGAAAACACGTTTCCCACGTCCAGCTCCAGCTGCAGCAGCATCGACTGATGAGGACGAACCAGGACCTTCGTCACAGGACAGCAGCGATGGAGGCTCAGGGCAAAGCTCTGATCCAGAAGAGGGCGGAGCTGGAGGCTGCGGCGCAGGCTCGGCAACAGGAGCTCCGGGATCTGCAGCTGGAGGTGACACGGCTGCGAGAACTGGAGGAGGAGGTCGCCAAGACTGACCAGAGCTTTCCTTCAGGAGCTGGGGGGTCGCTGTCCACAAGGACACGGGCCGCGGTAAGAGTACGGTAATGAGTCAAAGCACAGCAAGACTGTCTCTGTGTCGACCTGTTGTAGTTGGTGGTTTGTGTCTCCGATCCAGTCCAACTTGAAGACAAAGTCTGTGTGGGCGGAGTGTGGAGGAGACCCCGGCTTCTTGGAGAGCTGCTTCGAGGACCATCACAGTCCTTCCTATCGCTCAGCTTCAGCAAAGAGAGAACATCCAGAGGACACGGATGACACGCCGTCACTGGTAACGCTACACCTCTGTCACATCCCTAGAAGATGGGACGAGGGCTGCTCGTCCACGTCCGTCTAGTTGTCTTTTGATCCACCAACACCATGTACATGTACGCTAGCATCCTCTGGAGTACCGTAAGCACACAAATATCAAAACAAAACATGGATCTTAACGTTGACAACAGACATGTTGTTGCTGTCGTTACGGTAATCTCATCTGCTCTGTTGCTGGAAGCCGGTGAGTCATTACCGTAATAACAGCAACTTGGCTGTGAAGTGACACTGCTTCACATCCTCATCCTCAGCTGTGTTTTGTTTTGTTTACTACAAGCAGCAGTGACTGAAAGTGAGCAGATCTTGTTACCGTAAGTAACTGCAAAATGAGCAGTCTAATTTTCCACTAACTTTTAATTCCAAAAAAATAAAATAAATTCACATACTGGAGGGTTGAATTTGGTCGGTGAACAGGGGGGTTCTGCTCTGACATCATTCTGTTATTCTGTGTTTTCTTTGTTTACGTCAGGCGATGGTGAATGTGAGCTGACCTTGTTACCATAGTAATTCCAACAAGATCTTAATTCAATCTCATGTAGGAGAGCTGTTGACAACAGCCATGTTGCTGTCATTACGGTAATTCCGTCTGCTCTGTTGCTGGAAGATGTTGAGTCAGCAACTTGGCTGTGGGACACTTCTGAACCCCCCAGGAGCCGATGGACCTTTTCTTCTTCACACCAGGTGGAGGAGCCGAGGGACACTGGTGACGTCTGTCGACAGTCTCACGGTCACAGTCCTCCACCGTGAGGGGGACTGTTGCCATGCCGACGGTCCTGGTCGATTACTTGTGTCACGGGGTTTCATGTGTGTTTTATCTGCTGAAGGTCTCGGCTGATGTCCCAGCAGAGGACACAGACGGGGCGGGGGCGGACGTGCCTCGTTTTACTCTGCAGGAGCTGAGCGACGTCCTGCAGGAGAGAAATGAACTCAAGGCTCGAGTGTTTGTTCTGGAGGAAGAGCTGGGCTTTTACAGAAGGTGGGTCTGTGTTTCTGTGTTTCCAAAGATGGAAACATGAGATGAGACGGACCGGAGAAGACTCTGTTCATTCCCCTCAGGGAGGAAGGTGACGACCACTGCCCTGTCGGCCCCCTGTCCCCTTCACCGCCTCCACCGTCTTCTTCAAGCCAACCTGAGTCAGGAATCAGGTGCCTGTGAGTCCACACACACACACTCACACACACACACACCATCAGAGCGTTGAATTCAGAATTCAAACTAAATCCAAGTTCAAAGGAACATGTCAACACCGGAATTCAAAAGTTAGTGGACCGTTTCATTCTGACTTTCAATCCGACCTGATCAATTCCTCCATCATGTAGTCCAGGGGGGTCCAAACCGGTCCTCCAGGGCCCCCTATCCTGCACAGCTCCTACACACCTGACTCAAATCAGCAGCTCGTCGTCGGACCTCTGCGGAACTTCAGAGACCGATTCAGGTGAGGTAGGAGCAGGGTGACATGGACATCCTGTAGGATAGGGGGGCCCTGGAGGACCGGATTGGACACCCCTGATGTAGACACTCACTCCTCTTTGAATTCACTCCGTCGTTCTGTCCTTGGGTCGTCCAATATGGCCGCTGGTCAGGAGCACAAACTGTTAGTAGAAGAAGTCAAACGAACGTGACAGTTGGAGGGAAGAGAGACGGAGCAGGAGCAGGACCTGATCATGACCTCCACTCCGTCAGGAATCCAGACGTTCAGCTGATTAGTTCCATCACTGAGCTCTAGATGGCTTCTTCCAGCGTCCCCGTTGTTCTTGTCGTGTCGATTGTTCAGATCATGACGGGACTGGACTTTGTCTGACCAAACACCCGGTCCTGTTTACGTCCACAGGATCTTCACGGCCATAATGCCGATGGTCGCTGCCGGTCTGATCGCAGAAGACCCCACCCTGATGCCGATTAGACGTCTGTCCTTTGTGTGACCTCCACACCCTCACCGCTTTGGGTCCAGAGGCCGTGTTCTGTTGAGGCCGTGCCGACACCCTGCGGACACATATGGGATCAATGATCCATGATCATCCGTGATTTTTATTTTGTAAAAAGCAGAGTTTCTTATAAATTCAATGTATTATTATGATGTTCTTTTTTTGTTCTCATCCCCAACAACAAGGAGGAGGAGTACAAATGGTCCCCAAACAACGGCTCAGGTCCCAGGAGGTCCAAGGTGTTTATAACGTTCATGACTGTTTTACCAGCTGATGATATGTTCCCTAAAAAGACCTTTAGCTTGTAGTTTCCCTCTGCCTGTGTGGACTTGTTAGAAGTCACCCCCCCTTCACTACCTAGGAGAGAAGGTTGTGTTCTGTTGTTTCATGAACACAACGGGGCGTCCCGTTCCTATTTGACAGGACCTCCCTGCCCCCCCTGTGGGACAGTCTCATTTACCCGTAGTTCTCATCCAGTGAATCTGACATGATGTGCTGAGTGCACACCCCCCCCCATCCACTGTTATAATGGTGACTGGAGTCCCGTGGACTTTGTGTCTGTTCCAGTAATCAACTTGTTTGTTAATGACCATTAATAAACAGACTGTGTCTGATTGACACACCAGAGATGTCCTGTTGACTGACAATACCGACGACAGCGTCCGAATGTGAGTGACGTCTGGGACACACGTCCTCAGGGTCGGTGTAGATCAGACGTACATCCTCAGGGTACAGACGTACCGTTCCTCCTGCGGGCTGATGTCTGTCTGTCTGTCTGTCTGTTACGATTTCTATGTGTGTGTTTTATGTCCGTTTGTTCTATAACTGACATGTTAGGTTCTACATCTTCTCCAGTAACACAAGTGGAGACCTGGGGGTCTGTACCACGAAGCTCGATTAATGAGTCCTGGACCAATGGAGTTGATCCAGGACTGACTTAGTGAGATCATGGCGATCAGGGTCATCGGTACCACAGAGCTGGATATCAACTTGCTAATTCAATCCAGGTTTGTCTCATCAAGACCCGTGAACGCGCACGTATAAGAGGTGTGTTCGAGGCAGCAGACCAATCACAGTCAGGACGAACAAAAGGGAGACAGAGGTTAATGCTGGAAAAG
The DNA here is from genome assembly GCA_901007665.1 of Aeoliscus strigatus. NCBI lineage: Eukaryota > Metazoa > Chordata > Actinopteri > Syngnathiformes > Centriscidae > Aeoliscus > Aeoliscus strigatus. The sequence continues at coordinate 2,197 of CAAKHB010005815.1, read as the reverse complement.
TAGGAGGAGAAGTCAGAGATTGTAGAAAAGACAAACACTGTGGAAGATGACAGAAGACGACAAAGCAGCTGGCAACACATCTCAGACTGTGTAAATGTGTACGTTGTTCATTAATGCCTCAATGAACCTACAACATCCGTGGATCCCTCCAAATCACGTGATTTATTTTTTTTCTCAGATAAAAGATCAAACATAAAAACACTAAAGCGTCAGCTTTCGACTTAAGTGTTGAAATTCAATTCATTCATATCAGTATAGCTAGTTGATTGTCTGTATTAGGAGACTATGGAAACCCACGAGTCTCCAGGAGGCTGAGCACGGGGACTAAGCGTGTTTGACGGTGCTTCCATTTGGACTAAACTATAAAAACTACAGGCTCCAATGTCTGCTGTTTATTTTCATTTATTAAGTATAAAATACAAACAGTGAATCCCACAAAAAACCTTTAAAACACAGTGCAAGTCAGTGAGCAAACGAGCGGTCAGCAAAAAGTAGGACCCCCCCAGTTCATTCATACATTCCGCTGGTAAAACAGCTGATTTTACTACTTCCCTCCAGTGAAGGCTGTGAGTGTGTGTTTGTGATGATGACGTATCGTGTGTTTCAATCAGTCCAACCGGTTGAAATCGCCTCACTCGGTTCGCGAACGATGAAAGACGAAGGAGGGAACTCTCTTGTCCCGTATATAGTCTGTGCCCTCACCTGTGTGGGGGGACTTTGCCCTCCTTGCTGCCGCGCAGGGAGTCACGCCATTGGCCGTTGATGGGGGAAGTCGGTGAGAGTCCAGGACGTCGTCTTCTCTCGGATCATTAGTGTCATGGAGGTCCCCGACGAGTCGTCGCCCGCGTTGGCTTTCGACAAGGACGCGCTCGAGCTGACGGTGGAGGACGTGTACGACATTTCCTACGTGATCGGCCGAGACCTACTGAAACTCAGCAGCAGCGGCGAGGAAGTGTCCGATTTGCAGTTCCGAATAGTCCGAGTTTTGGAAATGTTCGAGACTTTGGTCAACAAGTGCAACCTGTCAGTGGAGGAACTGAAAATGGAACGGGACAACTTGAAGAGTCAGCTGGACCGGGTCCTCCACGAGCGTCCGCCCGACCAGCGCCCGGTGAGCTACCGAGCCTGAACCATCGCGAGAGAAAACCTTCACTCGTTTCAGGCATATTTTCACTGACATACAGAGAAAGAATAATCTGGAACAATGGGGTTGGGTACTGGACCCCCCCACACACACACACACACACACACGCACACACACACGCACACACACATCCATCTTCTGAGCACGAGATGACCCTTTGAGTAGATGTCTCAGATTGGGTTCCGTCAGGTGGTGAAGGTTTGACAGGTGTCACAGACTGTCTTTCTGCCTCTTTCACTTTCTAAGTGGTTCCCTTTGCCCCCCGTCGGTACAGTGTCATGAAGAATAGAATGTTGGACAATGTAAAATGTGTTTTCATAATCTGACTGAAACTTGGGAACATAATAGGGTTCCTTCAAACGTGCTCAAACACAGCTGACTGCAGGTGGACGTAGGCCACGCCCCCTGTCAGGCCCCGTGTGAGCCCAGGGAACCAGACCAGTGAAGATGTGTGTTTGAGCCTGTGGACGTTGGTGGGTGCGATGAGGTGAGATGGATCTGATGGGACCTCGTTTCATCGACCCTTTGTCCACAGCCCACACGGCACGATTCCGTGAACATTCAAAGTCAGCCACCTCCCAGCAGGGGACTCGACCGAGGTTCCGTCCGTCAGACGTAGTCCAACGTGTGTCTGTATCTGCAGCCGGCGCTGGGACCGAACCAGCTGGTGGTGGACCTGGCAGACCCCGACCGGCCACGCTTCACCATGCAGGAGCTGAAGGAAGTTCTGCAGGAGAGGAACCATCTGAAGGCTCAGCTCATGGTGGCACAAGAGGAGCTTCAGCTGTACAAGAGGTCAGACTCTCCCAGGAAGGACGTGTGTCTCCATGGATACATGTGTTAATGACACTACAGTATGTCACAAAAGTGAGTACACCCCTCACATTTCTGCAGAGATTTCATTATAATGTTTAACTGAACACTGAAGAAACATCGCTTTGACACAATGAGGTAGTCTGTGTAGAGCTTGTATACAGTAGCAGTGTACATTTATTTTTCCCCTCAAAAAAACTCAAAGTATAGCCATTAGTAGCTAAACCCCTGGTAACAAAA
>CAAKHB010005814.1:32196-52905 GCA_901007665.1 Aeoliscus strigatus | reverse complement strand
TGTCTGCACACACACACACACACACAGTAAACTGCATACGCTCTCTCTCTCTCTCTCACACACACACACATATATGGTGTACACGTGCCTGTATGGTTTTAGGCACAGATGGAAGATAATCTTTTTCTTCTGCTTTTCTTCTATTACCATTTTCTTTCAAATTATGTAAATCAGCATTTCTAGGTCTTGTTTTTCCACCTTTTCTGCCTCCACCATTACTTTGCTTACTCCTATCTGCCCTAACACAGACACACACACACACACACACAGCATCCCAGCCGTTATAAAGATTGGTTTGGCCGACGGTTGCATGTTCATGTGGCAGTGATCATAAAAAAAGAAAAACAACTGAAGCTTTATGGAAAATCCTCCTTCCTCCTTTAAATATACTCAAACTCACTGTCCAATGGGGGAAGGAGACTAAAACAGAGGTGGAGAGGAGTAGAAGAGAAAATGAGGGACATAAGGTTCTTTGAAAAGTGAGTGAAGGGAATGATTGAAGAAAGACTGAATTTATACCGACTATTGGTTTGAGAAGGAGTCAGTCACACAAAACGAGAAAAACAGGACTATGAAGAAGAGAAAAAAGTCATATTATATGAGTGGATAGACCAGGCTGTGAAATTCACCAGATGAGTTCCGAGTTGCCCGGACTCTATAAACAATGTCCAGCTTTTCTTGAAATGGCTTGTGGGGTGACAAAGCAGCTATTACATCAATATGACTGTATTCAGATATTTTAAGGCCAGCAGAGAAGGCCGTGATGGCCCTGACAGCCCACCACTGGGTAAAACAGAGAATATTTAAGTAAGAGTAACAGTATGTAAGTAAGTTTGGTACAAACAAACAAATTACTGTCAAATCTAAAGGAGCCTTTCACTAAAAATATTTACAAATATGTTTTGTTTTTTTTAGGTAAGGTTTAGGTTAGGGAAAAAAAATATGTAAATAAGGATACATATACAGATGTGGCAACCCCTGAAGAGGGACAAAGCCGAAAGAAGAAGAAGATACAGATGTGCCGTTGTACAAAAGTAGTGCAGTTTTTTTTTTTTACTTCCTAAATAAAGACTATGAATAAAGAGTATGTGCAGTTGACAATGAGTAGTGATAAATAGATCCAGAATATGTAGAATTTAACTACAGGATGCAGAAAGTGTTTGTCACACAGAGGTGAGTCTGTCTAAGTAGTGGGATGATGGAGATCAGTTTGTCAGTGATCATTTGTCCCTCACTGATGCAAAAATCTCCAAACTGTGTCCAATGACCCGTCCAGGCTTGCTAAACAATCAAGATAGAGGGAAAGTAAAAAAATTAACATCTCAAAATCATCCCATCAAAATTCAATGTGAACTGACCGAGAAACAGGCAGATTGACATTGGACATGGAGCTGGAAATGTGTATGTGAACTAATGAGGTCCACATGTGTCTCCATTTAAACCCCCATATCGGTCCTTTCCACCTCGTTCTGTCATTCCTCAACAGCATTCCAGAGAGTGCACGCACACACACACACACACACACACGCGGAACAACAAACAAGTCGACAATGTAAAAAGTTTCCAGCGGCGTTTCCTAGAACTTACATTCCAATGCAAAACTTTTAAATCATGATTCTGGGGAAACATTTTCCTCGTGGAAAACCATAATTGGAAACACATTTGTGATTTCAGGTGCATTATGTCGGATTGAAGTGTTTTGCATCCGTCAAGATGATGCATGCTGATTGTCTTCTATTCTATCTCCAACAAGTCCTCTAAAATAATCACGTGTCAACAAAAAAGTTTTAGGGCATAAGAAGGTACAATAATCTGCATTTATTTGTAAATACCAAGTAAGTACAGGCTAGTCTTCACTAACAGGAAATTCCAGTGGGGAGGGGTCTTTCACTTTAAATGTTTATGTTGCAAATGTGAGTTGACTTGGAGGAGGATTTATAGTGTTAAAAAAAAAGGTATTTTCGAAAAGCTGGAAGTTCGGTTTACTGCTGGTGATGAATCAAACTAAAGTAGCTCCAGGTTGACTGCTTTCATGTGCACTGATGTGTTTTCTTTACCTCTTGGCTTGCAGGACAGTGGGTGAAAATGAATGATTTTACCCCACCCTGTGCTGACTCACAAGCACTCTCATATGGAAAATTTTAGATGGGTCCTGTAACTTAGCAAGGCCAATGAGTCTTGACACCCATTTATGGAGAATAATTTAAAAGCCGCTTTTTAATGTTCCCATGACCCACTTTTTTACCGAACCAGACTTTGACAAAACACTGCAGGACCTTAAAAAAGATGTGAATCTATTTCTGTTGGGTCACAACATGTCTCAAGAATGTTTTCACTAGGTTGGCTCCCAAAGTGAGACTCTACATTTAAAGCCCTGCATGCACATCCTGTATGTCAGCATTTCTAAAATGATGGATCAGGACCCTGAATTGGGTCACGGACCTTTCCTGGGTCAATTAAGCAGAGAGGCTCATTGCACTGTGTGTGAGAACGACTGAAGTAGACAATCTCGCCCCATGACTCTACTAGTTAGTACAACAGTTAAATGTCCTTCGGGAGGCTCAGGGCAAGAGATGGACGCAGGAGGAGGAAAGTAAAGAGAAGCACAGACAGATTGACTGTATCCGCCAGCACTTATTCTGTTTCTTTACAGTTTCAACAGCACAACATCAAAACAATCTTACTGGGACCAGAGCGTCAAAACAACCCACATCATACTTCAGTGGAGCCGCTAATCTGGGTTGGCAGTTTGATCCCCACATCCCCGCTCCACATTCTTGGTCAACTATAAGTTGCTCACATGGATAGGCAGAGTGTGAATGGGTGAGTGTGAGGCAATATTGTCGAGAGCTTTAAGGACTGTCAAGTTACAACTGTGCTGTGTAACTGCAGTCCATTGCGCATTTATTGCTCACTCCCCCTGAACAGCAATTTGTGCAGAGCTAATGAGCTAATCTCACCTTGCAATTGACTGAAGTTATCTGTTCTTCTTTAACTGTTTGAATCTAGAGTTTAGGAGCAGTTCTGATGCCATGTAGCCATTTCTGACCATGCTAACTGTTTACATGTGCTGACGTCAACCTGGTCATTTTTTTCCAATTAGGTTTTCATTTTATTTTATCGCAAATTACAATGACAATCCAATCGTACATTGTTTGGGAAATGACCAGTAGAGATTTTAGTACCTAATAGTGCATCTAAAAACATTTCAAATCATGGAAACATTTTCCATGTGATTTAATTCAGTAAAACTTTTATGTATTTTAGATTTAGTAAACATAAACTGAAATATTCACAAATCCAGTATCCAGATTCCAGATTCATGGTACTCAGTAGAAGTAGTTTAATATTTTGTTTTAATGATTTTTTTTTTTTTTTTTTGAGCTCCAGGCTTCAATTTTCAATCTTCAAAATTTTAGTTTACACATAATGAATTGGGAAAATACAGTTAACTGAAGTTTTAAGTCATATTCTAATCTCTGAGATGCACCTGTATACAATTACCATCACTCCCAACTGTTGCCTCCTGATCTCCTCTTTCAGCCTCTTTCTCCCTTCTCGTGTTCCTTCTTTCTGGGAATTGCTACATCTATCACCACCACTCCATCACCATCTTGACGGTCTGGATCTGGAAGTCCCCCTTGGCCTGTTTGTTCTCTGTCACCTTTGGGGGTGTCTCCCATCTGGACCCCAGTGTGAGATCTCTGATGTCACCTGGTATGTGCCATTCTCCCAGCTTGGGGGTCACTGCCCCTAGTGTCCCAAACACATTTTCTCGATCTCCTCTTTCAGCCTCTCTCAAGCTTCTTGTGTTCCTTCTTTCTGGGGATTGCTACATCTATCACTACCACTGTCTTCCGGTGTTTATCCACCACTATGACAGGCTGATTGGTGGTCTGTATCTGGAAGTCCCCCTTGGCCTATATGTTCTCTGTCACCCAGTCCATACTCAGTACAGAAGTACCTGGTTATGCCATTTCATGTATGCCTTGCCTGCCAGCATCTTACATGCTGCTTACCCCATCACCCATTTGGTATGTTTCCTCAATATCAGCCACTTCCTCTATTTGCTGCTGGTACATCAGCCGCAAGGGCTTGTCTTTCCATGATAGCCCTCTGCGTCCTCGTTTTTACCGGGCTTCTTTTCGGCCTTTGGACGAGCTATTGCATATAGCTATCAGAGGTATGGCGATATATATATATATGCATACAAATATACATATTGTATATATATATATATTATTATACATTATATTCTGGTTAAACAGAGGGGCTGCTCCCTTTACATAATTAAAAAGTACATTGTGTTGGCATCACACTCAACACTGATCAACTCAGATGTGTTTCAGCAACATCTATGAATGGCATTCATCAGTCTGGAGTGTTTTTTAGCACAAGACAGGACAAAAAGCCCAAAAATAACCTGTTTGTTTTTTGTCTGTCAGGCAGAGCTGCAGTTGGTGAGTCTTTGTGTGGACTTGTGCATGGAAACACTCAGAAATCATTAGACTGTCACTTCACATTAGCTCCAGACTGACAGAATATGAAAGGTTGTCTTTGTGTGTGAAATAGACTGAAACAGGGAGGATAACTTTCAACTTTTGTCACAGTGTGCATATTTTTTGTCTCTGTTCTTTTTCTGATTGTTTCTTCTTTCTTTGATGATGTCACTACTTATCTTAGGGGCAAGAAAACAGATCTGAAATAGACCCGGAGATGTTTAGTGCCTCTGCGATGCAGCACCTCAGACAAGTGTCTCTTGACATTTAGCGATCAACCCCAAAGAGCATCTTAATGTGAAGAAAAAATCTAGCTGTTTGCAAGCTGTTCTCATCCCAGCTTGACAAACACACTCTGGATCTGACACACAACTGAAAGGCAACCCTTTCCAATCCCTCCCCTCAATGCAAATCACCTCTTGTCATTGTCAGATGCTCAGAGTGGCTGCTTCAGCTGTCGTAAATGACACAGTATGTGATCCTGACAAACCAAAATGTTACAAGCTTAGTTGGTGCCTGAACGCCAATGACTATCAGCTGATGGTATCAACCTTTTTTACAGTGTTACACCATGCTTATTTACTTTGGTTAAATCACTGTCACTATCATTAATTGTTTTAAATGCGAAACTCTTTGCAAATGACACATCAACATGTGTTCTTAATTATTACTTACTCATTAATGTCAAAAGACGACTAATCAGATGCATAAAGTATCCCTATGTGCCAGTAAAATTTGTAGGGGGTTGACAAAGCATCACTATGTGACATGCTCACGCTGTGTACATGTCACAAGGTTCAATGAACACTGGTTCATTGAACCTTATCTGCAGTCGTGATATAAAAAAAAAAACAATTGGCCACCACAACTTGGAAACAGTGAACAATAAGTCAGAATTTCACCCAAGCTACAATGGTACTGTAATTACAGCAACAAAGATACAGTATAGTACAAAGCAACAGCTACATCGAATTATTGAAGTTTGTCTGGATTTGTGTTACAATGTGAGAGTGATGCTTATTGACGTAAATGGATGTATGTTTATTTTATTTTTCTTGTATTTTCTTCTTTTTTTCTTTAGTTTTACAAAAAAGAAATAAGAATGAACATTCTTCAGTAAAGCCAAGAAAAGTCACGCTTTGTGTCTGTCTTCATTGGAGATCTCATTTTGTTAGCTGGCTGTCTAGCCCCGCAAAGTACATGCGCTGCAAGGGCAGTACAGAAGCGGAAATCCATTTTAAGTCAATGATAGCTTGAGTTTTTTTAGTGGGAAAACAAAATGGCATACAAACTAGTCAACATTCCATATGTGCCAGTGCTTCAGAGAGAAAAGGCAATAGAGACCTAAACTGATTTGGGTTTGGCGTGAATTGGCTATCTGAGGTACTGTGAGCACTTGAAAGCACGAAAGCCTAACAACCAAAGAGAATATGTTGTAGGGGGAGGTTTCAGTCAAAAGGATTAATTAACACTAAATGGCTGTTATAAGATAAGAGGACTCTTTTTTACCAAGGCCAAATGAATGTTTGATCCAACATCTCACCCAGTCTCAGTCTTTCATGTGTGAGAGTCGGTGTGTTTGTGCATATCTGCTAGGGAAAGAGAGAGCAAAGCTTCCGATGGTTGGAAAAGACTCTGAAAATAAACATTTTAAAACAAAAAACAAACAAACAAAAAACATCTGCAGCTGTTGTGCGCCAAACCTTCAAGCAACAGTTGACACCAGAGGAGGCTCTGACTGCTGTCTCTCTAACACTATGATCAAAAATAGAGAAAAAAAAAAGTCCATCAGTTTAAAAGTGAAAAGTGGAGAAATACATGCAGGAGCTGATGCATTCGAAGCAACACAGAACATGAGATGGATTTCAGGACTACTGTTAATGGAAATATATGAAACTGGAAGTTTGAGCTGGAGTTATGCTTCTGCATTGAACTGACACTCTGACAGACCCTATGCTGACGTGACCATTCGTACTTCTGCATCTGTCTTCATAGCCCTGCATTGAATCTCACCACGCGTTTTTTTTTTTTCCCCCAGATAACTATTATTCTTCTTTCCCTTGCAATAGCGACTAAAATTGACTGCATCTTGTTAACACAGTAACTCCAAAAAGATCTGCATAATATTCCAGTCACTCTTCCAATCAAAAATCAAAAAAGACTTTTGGACAGTATTTTCTCAGCAAACACAAAAGTGACTCTCTGAGAGCTGGGAAAGTCACATGATGCAAACAGTCCAGTCACAGTTGTTGCTGTCTGTGGAGGTTCATGTCACAAGTGTATATCAGGCTATGATGCGCCCTATGGCTTAGGCAACACACACGTCTTTAAATGGATAACTGTTCTGAAGTGGAGTTTTCACAATGAGACTTGCAAAACAGCACATAGAACACTGATGGTTTATTTCATTCATCCCCAAGAGGAAATTTGAGGTTTACAGAACCAGTACTGAAGAGATCATAAGATGAACATATATTAAGGCACTTCTAGTCAACATTCATTCTTCTGCCGCTTATTCCGGTTGCGGGTCACGGGTGTGTTGGAGCCAATCCCAGCTGTCAACAGGCAGACGGCGGGGTACACCCTGGACAAGTCGCCAGCTCATCGCAGGGCCTCTAGTCAACATGAATCAAGTCAAGATCAATCATTGCTCCTCGATCACACACGAGCAGCCCTCTGTACAAATGGATCCAGGCTATGGATGGTGCAATGGCCCCAAAGTACTGCATATTTAAAGGTATTTGAATCTGTGATTATCGGTCTGCTTTGAATAAACTATGAAAGTGTGGAAGTGTGTCTGATACTGATACTGTTGATAATTGATTATTCATTGTCAGCTCCCAAGCATCGCTATTTGATGGCCACAGAGGCATTGTCATGATAATACAATATTGGTTGTTTCTGGTTGTTGGGTGGACCAAACTTGAGAAATGTATTTATCCTCAAGATGCTATATATCATACAGTACAATACAGTGGTTTACTGGCTCACATTAGAACCTGAAAAAAATAAACATATATTACCAATGTTTCACACTACAATGTGTACTGCTTTTTTTTATTGAGGAACTAAATCATAAATAAATATAAACATAAATAGTACTGCAGTATCTGCAATAGCTATTAGTGTGTAGACTCTGCTATGAAATGTATGTAAGGTTTATTATTGACTACTGCACCAAATGCAAATCCAAAATGCAGCCCCATCTTTTGATTGTTTGAAAGTCACCCACAGGTTTGCCTGATTAAGATTGTATGCAGTGTACTAACCTCACATACTAATTACTGTGGCAAAATACAGGATGAGAGGAATGGGGCATTACTTATTGAAGTTCTTTGTATGCCAGAAAGGTTTGCTGAGCATGCATGCTGGTTTCCAAACCTCATATTCAATATGTTACACACATATTTTGAGCTGCAGAGTGTACAGCCTCAGTTTCCATCTACATCCTAGTCGTGCATCTGGGAATTCAATGCCTTAACTCCTGAAGCCTACGGCAATTTTTTTGGAAGGGAATTTCCTCCCGGAAACTCAAGATTCAAGCAGTAATAGTTCTATAGCTGTAAGGGGGATAGAAAATGCCTTAGGCTGTACAGATTAGTGACACATGGCCAGAGTGAAGCCTGGTTTGTTTTTTACAGCCCTGACCTGCCCAAGTTCCCTACACCATTGTGTTATCTTCAACAACAACAGCATTTCTAAACTGACTTTTCTATACCACTGCAAGAGCTGGAAAAATTCTGTGATGCAATCAAGCCATTCAATAACAGTTGATCCAGTCTGCACGGTGTCCGCCATTCCATGAAGCATAGTTTTATTTCTGTGAAGTGTCGTTGTGCACTTCAGTGTTTGAAGGAAAGAAGAAATATATCGAAAAACCTAAACACAACGGCAGGATTCAACGGAGAGTCCAGAAGAAATGCTGCTCCGTCTTATCATTGGAGCATTGGTGTCTTGAGAAGCGCTTCTTCCTGAATTACTCAGGAATCCATTTTAAGATTTTAGTTTTTACCTGTCAGGTCATCCATGGTCTGGCTCCCACCTAAATCAACAAGTTGATCGGCCCACATGCTCCCAGTAGGTCTCTGAGGTCTGCTGATCACTGATTGCTACACCCCAAAACAGGGCATTCGAGTCAGTGGCCCCTCGTTTTTCGAATGACTTGCCTCCAGAGTTGAGAGCTGCTACCAGTCTTGGTATTTTTAAAAATGCTAAAGACACATCTTTTTGGACAGGCATTTTATTAACCACTTTGCACCTATTTTATTCTCTGCATTAGATGGTGCTTTCTTTGTTGTGATTTTGGTGATTATTTTATGTAAGTGTTGTGCTGTTTCATCCTATATCTAACAGATTTTGTCCATTTTATTTTGTATCTGTGAAGCACTTTGTGACTGTTTGTGAAAGGTACTTTAAAATTAACTTAACCGTTTTACTTCAATGCCTCAACACCAAAGGACACATTACTATTGTTATTTCGGTTATGATGGATGTATAATAATTTTGAGTCTCTGGTACAATAATCCGACAATCCCACCTGGCTACACTGATCATGACACACCTCTCCTGGAATAATAACCTCTCCCATCAGATGGCCCAGCAGAAACTACTTACTCAGGAAGCTGTAGTTACACCTTCCCCAATCCATGCTGATGATTTTTTTATCAAGCTTGAACTGAGAGCCTCCTGGCGCACTACTCTACTGTGTGGTTTTCTAGCTGTGCCGCAGAGAACCTGCAGTGACAGGAAAGGTGAATGGGATAACACTGCCCTCCCTCAGAGATGCAGAAAATCATCGGCCAGATCATCTGATGATTTTAAAAGATCCCACCCTTGAATGCACGAACGCACACACATACCTTCATCAGAAACTTGAGATGACTTGCTTGTTCCATTGTACCATTTATCTACTCTACTGACTTGTATTGTTTTTAATGACATTGACAATGAAGACCATCTAATAGAAAAGTGTGTGCCATATTGTGAATGGGGAACATTCCAGGAGGACATGTAACTCCTAAAATATATTAAGGCCTGAAATGTTGCATAAATGCATACAGAATAAAAAATAACATAAATCCTGGAACTATTGCCACATCTGAAAGGAGGATTTATGAAAGTACACAAACATGCCTTTCCAGTATTTCAACGAATATATATTGTATATGCATGGAGAAGGAATAACATGTAATATTTAGGTTGCCAAGACAACCCACGTGTGTGACTGAGTGGCAGCTGTCACTTCAAATGTGTGAATAATATAGATTTGAGAAACAAGAACAGAAGAGGAGGGTATTTTCGCATGTATTCACAAGATATTTCAAGAGAGAGAACTGTAAGTAAGTGAGTAATATAAGTAACCCTTTCACATACGTAAGTTAAAACTTGTATGAAAGGAGCTGGAGCGGAGGATAGTGAAGTAGGAGTTGTGTGGCTAACGTCAAGAAAAAGGAGAGTGAAAAAAGAAGTCATCGTCACACGCTGGTGTCTGTGTACACCCACACAGATGGGTAGATGGGTGTGAGACAGATGGACAAGCAGACGGATTAACAGACCCAGACAGACAGTAATATCAACAGTGTTGATGTACAGTATGAACAGCATGAAGATTGACTTTAAAATCATCAACAAAAAGAATCAAATGTACGCCGTAAGAATCGCCGGATTCACTGGAATGGAAGCAATAAGCACTAGAGTACAGAGCACACTGGCCTACAGCAAAACACATGAACTCTGTTCATTATAGGCTTATTTTAGTTCTTAAATCCAGCTAACATTTTTTGTTTAACAATTTTGTAAAAGTAAAGAAAGTGAAATGTGAAATTGTAACAGTAGTTGTTGCAGTTAGGATAAAGGTGAAAGGTCATATTTGTTTATGAGAGTGACTTGTCCTTTGGGCCTGCTGGTATGACAGGTATGTTAATGGTTTTTGTTGCCAGTGACCCTTGTTTCCTTTCAGCTATTTTTTTTTATGTGTGTGTTTCAGTATTGAATTAAGATTATCTCCAGTGTGAGAACAGCTACACAATATATTACTAACTGAGCATTTTTTTTTAGCTCTGATGTTTTTCAATTGGCAAAATTAAGTTATTTCAAGTCAGATTTATTTTTAAAGCACCAATTCAGAACAACAGCTATCTCATCACTCGTTGTATAGTCTATACAAAACCAACATATACATAAGCAAACTTCTTGTTACGTCCCGACCAGAACCGAACCCCTGTAGCGAATAACTCCTGGGACAGGAATGGACTTTTGACTGGAGCTCCCAGCGTCCTCATATAGACTCCCCAGGTATCTGGCCACAGGTGCGCTGAGTTGATGAATGGTTGACTGCCAACACCTGTGGCGCGTGCCCCACAACACTTCTGTTTACATATACACAGTAATATAGAAATAATATAAAGTGATATGTACATTTAAGTCCAGTGAAGTCACTTGATCTTCGAAAAGATGATTGTACTTTATGACATTAAAATGCACTAAATTTTATTACAACATGGTGATATGGTGGCTCTCATTTTAGACATACAATAAGATATTTGCTCAAGCTCACTTTGATTTTATTCTGTGAATATTACTCTCTTAGGTCTTTATTCTTAACCATAAGCCAGCTGTTTGACCCAATGAAACTGCTCTCATGAGAACACATTGGATTTGCTGCCACATTTCCATTTGATATTCTAGTACCTCTGTTCACCATCACATTGTGAGTGTACACATTGCACTCTCAGCCAGGAAATTTGATAGGTCAAAGAGGCATTCAAACCATACTGATGAGTCTCATAAAACACAGCTAGCTGTATTTTATTAGATGCTTTTGGAAACCCAAGGGCTATTTTATGGGCCTACTTGCTTTTTCTGGCTTTTTATTGTCATGTAGGCACAAATGTCCTCTTGAGGACGCTTTTCACTGAGTGCTGGTAACTGTTGCATAAAAGCCAAGATGTGCTAGTACTGGCATGATGTTGCCAACTTTTACCTCTTTAAATCACTGTCAGGCCATAATCACAGTGAAGGATGTCCTCTCAGGTACTAATACTAACACCCTGCAGCAGGCTGCTGTATATGGAAATCATAGTTTAGTTTAAGTGTGTTTGATAGGCGGAAATGGCATATTGTGTCAACTTCACTGCAGTTTTTGGGAACATGAAAATGTAGCTATTCTACAGTCCAGTAAAATAAGTGACACCACTGCCTCTTCTGGGGTTTTTTCACACTGCAAAACCCAGAGCAGGTTATTGGTTTTATAAAGTAGGTGTATGTCCCCATGCATGCCCCACCATCCATCATGTTGCAGCAGTTAACATGGCAGAAATCCCTGTCTTCAACACACACACACACACACACACACACACACACACACACACACACACACACACACACACACACACACACACACACACACACACACACACACACGCCCGTCGCTTTGACCCTGACCTCTGCACTCCAGTTTGGTCGGGTCATAGTCCTGTCCGGTCTTGCAGTAACACTCGTAGCTGCCCACAGTGTCCAGGCAGAAGCCTCCTTTACAAACCTCCTGGCCGAACAACGTACATTCATCTGCATCTGAAAACACATTTCAACAGGTTCATTGTCAACCCTACATCCTCTGCATTCATCCTCGTTACTTCAAATAAACTGCACTACACTGGCATACTCACTCTTTTTTTTGTTTACTTTTAGTTTTGTCAAACTCTCTTTTTAGATTCTGCTAGATTTGCTGTGACGTGAATTGCCCCTCACGGGACGAATACCTAACTTTCTAGTCCATTTCTTTTTTTTTTTTACACGTTCAACATCAAATCAGACAGCGTGGACAAATACATGCGCGCTGCAACATCATGTCAAACTGCACGTCTGCAGCAGCGGCGGCAGCGTTACAAATATTCTACGTCTTCTCAACATGTCTGTCAGCTCAGGAAATGAACTCAACACAAACCATAATTGCAGTAAGGTCACCAGAATTATTCAACGTATTTACCACGAAAAATGTTTCCACAGCATCTCAACCCCCGAGAACTCGGGCGCACCAACAAACCTCCTGCGTCCTTCAGCCGCGCTCCAACGTGAAGCTGTTACCTTTGTAGCTGTCGGGAGGCGGGACCCCGTACAGCAGCTCTCCGGTGGGGATGAAGCCTCTTCCAGACGGACACATCTGGTTGAACTGGTCTGAAAACCCAGACAGAAAGGTGGACATGGAGCTCGTGTAGGAACCATGGGCGCCAGTTTGGTTTGAAATGGTTCAGAATGACAGAGATGAACGCGGGTTTGAGCATGTTTGAGATATCTGTTTGAGGAACCGGTCTACAGATCGGTGATCGGGTCCTGCTCCATCTCTGTTCCCTCACTCTCGTCTGTGGGAAAAAAAACCCCACTGGAACTGTGTCGTGGAAAAGAACCAGGACTGAACCGACTCCACGATCGTTGTCACAGCATTCAAGTGTTGGAAGTTTGGAAGAACTAAAGTGTATAGTGCTGCTTCCTGAAGTTCAGAAACGTTTTAGACATTTCATCACTGAATGACGGAGATGAATCAGAGAATCAGTACATCAGCAAATCCATGAAACACACGAGTCTCCAATGACACCAGAAGAAAAATCGCTAGATTCGTCGTCAGTCCCTAAGAGTCACTGAGTTGGCAACAGGGTTTGAGTGTCAGCTTTGTTTTCTGTGTAACTTTCTCTTTTGCTGAGTGATTCATGCCTGTTGACTCATTCAGGAACGGACCAACGAATCAGATTCACTCAGCTGAAATGAACGAATCTTTTCAGTCAGTGATCCAGATTTGTTGGAGGGAGTCGCTGGTGAACAGGTGTGTGAGTTTTCATGTCTCCGGGGGTTTGTCGGAAGCAGCTGGACGTTCCCTGTGTCTTAACTGGGAGCTGGACAGTCTTCACCGTGGTTTGACAGAAACAGGAGGCGCTCTGACGTGTCCTCACCTGTGCCGTTCACCGGACACGGATACACCTCGCAGTTATCGCCCCACCCGGCGCCCAGAGTGCAGCAGCACTCCTGCAGGGTGACGTGACTGGTCAGGACACTCTCACACAGGTTCTCATCGTTCAGGCGGAAGTAACACTCCTTCCGTTCCACCGATGAAGCTGAAGGACGAAAGCGGGGGGGGGGACGGGACGGGACGGGAAGGTTGCAAAGTTAGAAATTCACTGGACAAGGAAACTCGACAATAAACACTTGAACGATTAAGTTACAGGACACAAGGTGTGTGTGTCTGTGTGTGTGTCCAGTAAACACACACACGGACAAATATAGTGTGCGTGCACATCGATGCTGAAAGAAAAGATGAGATGAGATGAGATGAGATGAGATGAGATGAGATGAGATGAGATGAGATGAGATGAGATGAGATGAGATGAGATGAGATGAGATGAGATGAGATGACCAGCAAAGGCTCCAGTTAACTGACTGCATGGTGTTAAACTGTGGGATAGAATCGGAGTACCTGGAACAAACCCAAGCAGGAAAAAGGAGAACTAATGTGCTGGTTGTCTCTCTCTATAATGTTCAACAGTGCGTTTTCTGTTCGTCCACTGTTGTACATTAGTGTGTTTTCCTGGGACGAGGAGCTTCAGGAAGGATCTCCTCGGTCAGTCGGCGTGAGGTCCCGTTGAGTCGGTGAGTCAGAGGAGTTGTCCCACTTGGCGTGGGCTCATCTGCTAGGGGGAGGGGCTCACCTGTGGGCGCAGGCTCACACTTGGCGACCATGACGTTGTAGTCCTGGCCGCTGGGACACGTGCAGAAGAAGGAGCCGTCCACGTTCACACACTGGGCTTCTCCGCAGACGCTGCTGATCAGCTCGCACTCGTTCACGTCTGTCCGAGCGGAAAAGACCGGAACATCTCAGACACACTGTCCATTGTGTTGTTCATGTTCATGTAATCTGCCGTGATGACTAATAACATCTGATAGCAGACATTGTTTCGGTACTCAACCTGGTAACAATCAGACATGAGAGTACCAATCATCCAATAAAACCTGTGCTAATGGGCAGTGTTTCCACGGTAACAGTAGCTCTACGTCTTGTATTCACTCACCTCCAGTGGTTCAATGCCTCATTTGTTAAGTGTGACCTCTTAACTCAAAGTGGTTACAAATGAGAGCGACCGCTCCCAACAGTGACGCCGGGACATTTTCCCCAGATTCTTCCAAAATAATCTAATAACCCAGAGCAGCGTCTCAGGGGCCGTGTGCCGTAAACGAGCTGTGACGTGTGTGGGGATCAGCCGGGACGGTGGAAAAACATCCAGACTTTGATTCAGAGGCGTGTTGATGTTTGGAACTGAGGAAATTTCCTGTTGGAACGTGTTGAAGTACAGTTAAGTAGGTGTGAAGCAGGAAATGTTCCGTTTTGCTCAGTGGAAGGATGATGCACTTTGTTTTACTTATTGCAGGTTGAATTCATATATTTCTGTCCGGTTCTAAAGCTCGAGAGGGCATTTGATAACGTTTGAAAACTTTATGGTTCAACTCAGTGGCTCCTTTCAGTCACTTTCATTTGAAAAAACTATTTTCATTTGATCTTATTTGTGTTTTTTTTAAATTTATATCTGTTAATGGGGTACACAAGTTTAAAATAAGTTTGCTAACTTAACTAAATACAGGAAACGGCATCTCAGTGATTGCGACTTAATTGTGCAAAAGATGATAAATGGGGAGTGGTGTTGACAAAACAGGTAACCATAGCAACCACTCAAGCAATGTGAGAAATGGCTGAAATAACCTTTGGTGGAGTCCCAGGGGTAGGACAGGAGGGGGGGCTCGTTGTAAGTACACCACCTCTTGTGTGTCATCGGTGAACTTGACACATTAACCTTTTTCTCTCGACAATGGCATACAGTTGTTTGTTGGGTTGCTCTCTGCGTTTCTATGGAAACGTTGGTCGGAGCTGCTGGGGGCTGCTGCGAGGCCTCCGTGGGGAGAACGGACAGGAGAGAGATGTTCCGAGCGATGAGTGAGGCCAGGGGGTGCAGAGGGGGGAAACCACAGGAAGAGAAGTGTTAAGGAGAGTTCAGACGGCGGCAGGAAATAAGAGGAGGAATAACACGGGGAAGTGGAGAAAATTGGAAAAATACGCTGATAAGAGAAGAGGGACAGACGGAGGGGAGAAGATAGAGAGGGATGGCAGACATTCGGAATGGTTAGTGGTACACCGCTGTGTGTGTGTGTGTGTGTGTGTGTAAATGAATCCATCTGTTCTCGCCACACTACAGCGTTGGCTCAGCGCTGAATGAGGCAGCTGGCTGGACTGAACTCGGGGCCACCTAGCAGCACTGCCAAAGGGCAGATGTGTGTGTGTGTGTGTGTGTGTGTGTAGTTCAAGTCAGTTTAGTGGACAGTGTAGTTTAAACACAGTGGACACTTGTGTAACTCCTTGAAAATGATTCATAAAACGATAGAAAAATGAAAAGAAAAGAAAAACTACAAAAAAAAAGAAAAAACATCTAAAAAAAATCATACAAAAATGTAAACAATAAAATAAAATGCATGACTTTAGAAGAAGGACATACTATTTAAAAAAAAAGGAATATTCGTTTATAACACTGCCTGCCTGGATGTGGGCGCTGCGGTCCAAACCAGATGACAGCGCTCACGTTGGCTGCAGTGACCTCATTGTTTCAGTCTCTTCCCACATCTTGTTAACATAGGTGAGTGGTGAAACGTAAGAATCTAAATGTTTATATCAACAGCTTGACTCTGAGTCATGTGAAGGAAGTTAACATGAACCTTTTTTTTTTTTTTTACAACCAAACATCCTGATGATATGATGCCATTCTGATCTGCAAACAAAGAATGTTCAACTTCCCAGAGCTCCCAGCTCATGTCATGGCACAAAAATGCTGTTCAGACTACAGTTTCTCTGCAAAAGCAGCAGAGAAACGAGATTTCATCGACAAACAGCGCGCCATGTCGACATTTTTGAAAGCGTTTTAAACGACAGTTTCAACTACTTCCTGCAAATGTCATCATGGAAACAAAATATTGTTAATGTTGCTGCGAAGATCACGTTGGGTCAGATGAGACGTGGCCCACACACACACTCACCCACACAGCTCTGGCCGTCTGGGGCCTCCTGGTAGCCTTGGTCACAGAGGCATCGGAAGGACCCCGGTCGGTTGTCACAGAACCCATGAGGACTACACAAAGTGTCATTAAGTCCGCACTCGTCAATATCTGCAGATGGAACAGGAAAACACAGAAATCATTTGCATGACAATTACAAACCATCAACTTAATCCTCTGTGTTTCCTTCTGTACTGAGGAAATGACACTGAAGGTGAAAATTAAACGCAGCGGACGAAACACAAACAACTCCTGAAATGTGATTTTTCTGCAGACAGAAACACGACCGCGTCAGTCTGAGCCCCCTGCATAACCCACGAGAGCAACAAATATTCCTCCTTGTCTAGACAGTCAGCTCAAAGGCTTCCGTCTGCTCCTTTCCCTCACTTTTTTTTTTGTTTTTTTCAAAGTATATTAAAAACAGCTCTGGCACATGGAGAAAATATGAGCCGCATGTGTAAGAAGACGGAGATTCCGTCTTCATCATTCTCATTTCAAAGGCAGACAGAACAAATGAAAACATAAAGAGGTAAACACCAGCGTTCGTACTCACTGAACACTTCATCATCTTGTTACGTAACATTGTTACATGAACAGTATTCACACTGAGTTCACCAGCAATAATTTAAAAGAAACACCTAAAATATGTATTCTGCAGGTCTTTCACAATCCCACACACAGGGAGGGTGGAACCGTCTGGAAGGGCTCGGGAGATGGAGGAGGAACTGAGGAGGAACACATGGAGGCGGCTCAGACCGGGTCCAAACTGGAGCCTCTCCGTGTGTTCACCCCAGGAGCTAAAGACGTAAATCCACCACGTCAAAGCTGTTCGACATCCACCGACGTGTCTCTGTCTCTCTCTGTGGAGCCGAGGCCCTCAGCATAGCTAGAAGAAAGCTAGCAGTCGTCTTCTCCTTCCTCATGACCAGGACGTTGATCCAATCCCAGATAACTGAACTAGGCTCCATATTGTCCATGACGTAGCTGCTGCTGGTGGTAACACCAGAACAGCATCTTTGCCACTGTGTGTTTATTCATTAGCCTTCTTTGCTGAGCGGTAAAGAGTGCTAACTAGCTAGTTTGAGCGCTACGTTGTACATACTCTCCTTCCAGCCAATCAGTGTCCAGTCCAGAGAGACGCAGCAGACAACAGTGTGTGTCATTTAGGTGTGAAAGTCCCCTAAAACACACACAACTGATCTATTTGTTGGCAATGGGAATGCTGTTACGGTGTTGTATGGTTCATCAACTAAGATGTAGCACAAGAACGCCGGAAATTAAGTCATCGCGGGTCATGACCTCGGAAATCTGACACAAGTGGAACGCACCAACAGCCAAGCTGTTCAATGAGCTTTGCCCTCGTTTGCGATGAGTGTTTCCAGAGAACGTCGTCAGAACGTTGACATGACGTGACATCACGGAAACGTTTCGTACCGTGAAACCGTGTGCGCGGGGGTTTTTGGGGTTGTGTCGTCTTACCATCGCAGGAGTGTGTGTCTGCACTGGCAGTGAATCCACTCTCGCACACGCACACGTACGATCCCTCCGTGTTCAGACAGTCGCCGTGAGGGGAACAGAGCTCCGGCTCGTCAACACACTCGTCAGCATCTGAGGGGACGGAGACAAAAGCCAGGTGTGTGTGTGTGTGTGTGTGTGTGTCGTCATGGCGCTCTGGCAGCTGTCGAGCTGTTTGAGCGCGCTCACCTCCACAGCTGGTGCCGTTGATCTGTCGGTATCCTCCGGGGCAGGTACAAGTGTAAGACCCCATGTTGTTAACACACTCTCCCACAGACCCACACGGCTTGTCCTCCTCTGAGCATTCATCCACATCTACAACACACACATACACACACACACACACACACTGTGAACTTACATACAGACTAAACAAATACAGGATTTCATCACGTTATTTTTCAAAATAAGGTTGATGAGGAGGTTTGTTGTCATGTGTGAATGGAATAGCACGGGTTTTGCAAAAAAAAGTCCTTCATCCTTTGTATCGTAGATGTTTGACTAGCTTCTATTGTTTTTTTTTCCTTTTATGAATACATCCATCTCGTGGAACCAGCATCTCATTAATACACATTCATATTTTATTCATTGTCCAAGTCCATTGACTTGTTGGCAGACTGATGAATGAGTTTGTCCACTTCCCCCCGTAGCTTTTGTACAACTTCTCCCAGCGTCCGGTGTGTCGGGGCCAGACGGTTGTGTTCCATTCCGTACCGTCACACTGTTGTCCAGCGGCAGACGCTCTAAAACCCGGTCCGCACTGACAGACGAAGGAGCCCTCAGTGTTCAGGCAGTGGCCTCGGGTGCACACGCTCTGGTCCTGGCACTCGTCTACATCTGAAACATCACGTACGTCACACAACTGGGTCACATGAGCGGAGAATTCAACGCTGCAGGTTCATGATAAATCAAGTTTAGCAAAGAAACAAAATGAGACAAATGAATATGTGACACATCCATTTCTAAGCTACATTAAACTGGCTGTGCTGTTTCCTCACTAGCTGCAGAAGCAGATTTATAGTCTGAAGCGGAGCACGGCACGGTGAGCTAATTAAATGCAAAACACACAGAAAAATGGACTATAAGAACACGAATTGAGTCACTTAAATCATTAAAAGTTGTTTTCAAGGGGCATAAATAATCAACAGCCCTCTGAAATGGAAATTTAAAATGTCACCATAGTTGCATGAGGCTGTGGAGCCATGATATCAGGAATTCAATCATAATAAGTACATTAATTTCAATGAAGCGTGACTTTCCGAGGATTTCTGTAGTACAAGATGACTTTTACGGTAACTAATTGTTATACGGTTGTAGTGTACTGTTACACCAAACGAAATAATGGTGCAAATTACATCATCAAAAAAATTAAAATAATGACCACGTAACTGTTGGAGCAACATCAGTATTCATATGCGACCAGACGTGAGACACTCTACACTTGGTCATCCTTTACATTTAACTTCTCAAAGCTGCACTGATCTCTTGTCCTCAGCGAGGGTAATTTATTAGCATTCTGTTGCCATGGGAAACCGTCATCCTTTCTACATTCACATCAGCAAACGCAGCACAACAAAATGAACTCATTGACCCGTTCCAGATGACAAACATGAGACAAAATGACTGCACAGCTCCTTGGGACCTAGTTTACATTCATGTCTGACACACACACACACACACACACACACACATTTCTAAACAAAAATGGTCCAGTAGGATCTGGCAGTATCTTGCAAACATCTGTGAGCGGGCTTATTAACTTCTATAAAGGACTCCTAATTATTTCCTCTGGCTGCCACTAGCGCCCGGTGCCACTCCACTCTGGCTTGGCGAGCTGAGTGTGGTGTGGGAACAGTCAAAACCTCAGCGCGAACCGAGTGGTACATGGGCGCAGCGAACTACTCTGAGAACGTTGCTTTTAGGAAAAGGTTTGTTTTACCACTTTGATTCTTGGAATGTTTAATTTAGCAGTTTTAGTAGTGTCTATGTCCTTTTCCATGTAGCCAAAGGCCCCACCTGACCTGGGTGAGAGACACTGAAGACAAATTTCCTGCTGAAAAACACAGTTTTACAGTTTTACATGGTTGTACTAAGGTTGAAAGTCAACATGGATGATTGGAATTTTGAATAGATGTCGAGTCATGTGATTATTACAATAGTACTGGTCAGGAAGATGGTCTCGCATTGGTTTGGTCTTGACCTTGACTCAGGATTAGGCCCTCAAAGTTTTGGTCTGGTCTAGGTTGTTCTCTGGTCTTGGTCTTGTCTTAGTAGGCTCCGGTCTTAGTCTTGTCTTAGTCCTAGTAGGCTCTGGTCCTGGTCTTGTCTCATTCTTAGCAGGCTCCGGTCTTGGTCTTGTCTTATTCTTAGTAGGCTCTGGTCTTGGTCTTGTCTTATTCTTAGCAGGCTCCGGTCTTGGTCTTGTCTTATTCTTAGTAGGCTCCGGTCCTGGTCTTGTCTTAGTCCTAGTAGGCTCTGGTCCTGGTCTTGTCTCATTCTTAGTAGGCTCTGGTCCTGGTCTTGTCTTATTCTTAGTAGGCTCCGGTCTTGGTCTTGTCTTATTCTTAGTAGGCTCTGGTCTTGGTCTTGTCTTATTCTTAGGAGGCTCCGA
>CAAKHB010005814.1:0-32176 GCA_901007665.1 Aeoliscus strigatus | reverse complement strand
CTTGACCTTGACTCAGGATTAGGCCCTCAAAGTTTTGGTCTGGTCTAGGTTGTTCTCTGGTCTTGGTCTTGTCTTAGTAGGCTCCGGTCCTGGTCTTGTCTTATTCTTAGTAGGCTCTGGTCCTGGTCTTGTCTCATTCTTAGTAGTCTCCGGTCCTGGTCTTGTCTTATTCTTAGTAGGCTCTGGTCCTGGTCTTGTCTTATTCTTAGTAGGCTCTGGTCCTGGTCTTGTCTTATTCTTAGTAGGCTCCGGTCCTGGTCTTGTCTTATTCTTAGTAGGCTCCGGTCTTGGTCTTGTCTTAGTAGGCTCCGGTCTTGGTCTTGTCTTATTCTTAGTAGGCTCCGGTCTTGGTCTTGTCTTAGTAGGCTCCGGTCTTGGTCTTGTCTTATTCTTAGTAGGCTCTGGTCTTGGTCTTGTCTTATTCTTAGTAGGCTCCGGTCTTGGTCTTGTCTTAGAAGGTTTTGGCCTTGGTCTTGTTTGGCATCAACAGACTTTCATCTTGGTCTTGTCTTGATCTTCATAGGCTCTGATGTTGGTCTTGACTTAGTCTCGGGTTCAGTGATCTTGACTCACACTGGTGGTCATTGTAGTTACAATTCTTATTGACTGTCTTTTGGTCGGGGGGGGGCAGGAACACACTCTTACAGGACAAAAGAAGGACATAGCGGGAACACATGTACAATGACAATGTTTCAGAGGTACGTACCGATACACCGGCCTCCTTGGCCGACGAATCCTTGAGGGCAGGAGCGGCAGCTGTAACCCCCCGGTGTGTTGACACAGATACCAGAGGGACACAATGTCCCATCGGTACATTCATTTATATCTGTGAGAAAACATTAAAAACAGACTTAATATGTCAAACGTATAGGCAAATACCTGTATCTCCAATTTTGTTGTACAGCTTGTTGTGTCACGATAATAAACACTATTTTATGGAATGTTCAAATCTCGTGCACAGATAACAGGATTTTGTTTTGTATTGTGGAGTTTATTTTTTTCATTTGAATCAGAGAGTTTCAAATATATGTATCGTGTATTGTTCAAACAATGTATGTTCGTATCATGTAGTGCACCTATGTCGTACAGCTCACAAACAAGACGAGGTTTCTCTTTTTTTGGTGATTCTTGTCATTTACTTATGTTTCATCATTAATCAAATCTTTGTTTCTATGGGCAGATTGTCAGCAACCAGGATAACGTACCACTGTGTGTGATTGTTAGTCTGAAGTGCTTCATCTGGTCGGAATCGTAATATCTGTGGCCTTTGGCGGTGGATTCCGCCGTGAATGGGTTAAAATTAAAGATCTTACTCCCAGCTAACAGCTGCCATTAGCTCTCCTCCTTTGAGCTCTGTGCCAACTCTCGGGGGAAATATGTGGCTCTCGAGCTGCTTAAACATGCTTCACTATGTTCACTGGTTAATCACTCTGCTTTGTGCTGAGTAGATCAGGTATGAAAGCTTTCAGAGCCTTTTGGGTAGAAACAGCTGCCTGCTGCTGCAGAGAAATGCACTTTTCTGTTGATCGTCATCAGGGATTTCACCCGTGAGACACATGGAACTACCAGTGATCACGTTTCCAATCTATAATAACATGTTGTATCATTCTTTACAAAGGGGTGATAATGTTTCGTTTAGAATGTTGCAGAGTGTTTTTAGAATCCTACATGGTGCAATGAGTAAAGAAAGTGATTTAAGACATGCTAGAGAAGATAAGATTATCCACACAGCAGGGAAATTTACAGTCACAGCAGCACAGGTGTCGCAATAGGAAAAACTATTTAAAAAGGAAAGACTGAATTCTGCATCAACAATATCTGCAGGTGTAATCATCTAAAGGTAAACGTGTAATAAACAACATATGCAAGGAAAATAAGGGCTAACTGCTCCCACATGCTGCTGCTTCTCCTTTAGAAATCCAAAACACATCTTATTATCGTGAGATAACGGTTGATGGCGCTATACAAATAAAATCAGACTTAATTAGAAACCTTGCATTTGTAAATAAAAAGAAAAGAGGAATGGAGGGATAACTCTACCCTGCAATTCCCCACCAGAGAAGAAAAGGTTTATTGTAGGAGTGGGGGAATAACATCAGGCCTGTTTGCCCATTCAGGCCTAATTCAGTATAATTTTGTTGGGTGGGGGAAGCTGTGTAGAAATGACAGGAAACCACATAATGACACAGAACCTCATATTTATATCCTAGTTAAGGGGACAAAGCCGGCAGGAAGGTGGCGCAAACGCTGCTCTCATTCACAATCTACTGACTCTTGATTCTAGAAATATAAACTGGCTGGTGTGTCTGACCAGGTGTTTGACCAGCGCCGGACGCCGTGCACACATCTGGGGTGTTCATCAGGACCTAACAGAACCACCAGCTGGTCGACTGCACGGATCAGAATCAACGCCGCATATTCTGGGTTCTAAAAGAACAAAAGAACATCTGATCCTATACCCAGTTGTATTTGATCATACGTTTTTTATGAACAAACTTGACTCACTGGCCACTTTTCAGAATCAGAATATCTTATCAATCCCTGGAGGGAGATGTGTTGAAACACCTTTGGCATTAAACCAATGGCAGACCAGTGGTCCCAGAGGACCAGGGAAGAGGAGCACTGCTATAGACCATAAATAGTAAAATGCAGCTATAATAAAAAAGAAAATCGTCACGCTTGAGCCTGATTCTTCTCATTTGCAGTTTAGAAAGAAATACAACAATCCTGGTCCTTGGTGAACTGCCGTCCTGTTTTCCATATTGTGTCGCCTGCTCCTACACACCTGGTTGTTGAAATGAACCTGCAGGACACAAGTTTCCAGTGCTAACAACTGCAGCATGTGGTCTGTCTGTTAAACCATGAACCATTAACATTCAATCACTAAAAAACGTATGTCACCATCTAAATCCTGACTGACACAGCAGTTTTATTCAGATCCAGACGGATCATCATAAATGATGAATAATCAGAGGCTGAAAAATCATTGCAGGCGTGATCTTTCACAAAACTACAACTACTTCGGTCTGAGGGTTGGGGTTTTAGGGATTAGGTCTGAGGGTTAAATGTAAGGTTTGATGGTTAGTTTTTGAAGGTTAGGGTCTGAGGGTTAGCGTTGGAGCGTTAGGGCCTGAGGTAAGGTTTAAGGTAAGGTTTTAGGTGGTATAAGATTTTATGGTTAAGGTTTGAGGGTTAGGTTTTGAAGGTTAGGGTCTGAGGGTTAGCGTTGGAGCGTTAGGGCCTGAGGTAAGGTTTAAGGTAAGGTTTTAGGTGGTATAAGATTTTATGGTTAAGGTTTGAGGGTTAGGTTTTGGGTTCGAGGGTTAGGGTTTTTCTTCGTGATGATGGCTGAAGAAGTGGAACTAAGAGGAGAAAATAACTACTATAACTACACACAAACGCAAGGTTCCTCCACCCAGGTATTTCCAGCAGTGTTTTGCTGACAATATAAACTAACAGATGTGCACTGTAAAAAAACCTTGCTGAGGAGGTGAAGAACCTTCAGAACAGAGCTGCTCATAGCTGATCGTCAAATATCAAATATTTATCATTCCTTGAAGAGTTAAATGAGTTTATACACGCAGCTGCTACGAATGCAAACGCGTTATACTCAGTGAAATGGAGTGATCACTACAAAAACATTCAAATTTACACTGGCAGCAAGAAACAAGTACTCACCCACACAACTGGCTCCATCTGCATCCACGCGGAACCCTCGTGGGCACACACACAGAAAACTGCCCTCTGTGTTCTGACAGATCCCACCGAAGCACAAAGACGGGTTCTCCAAACACTCGTCCACATCTTGACAAAGAGAACAACACACCTTTGGTTTCACACACTACAGTCATCGGGCTTCACACGCACAAACTAAACAGTGTGTCTGCAAATCTATTCTACGAGATTCTAATTAATGTTGGTTGATGTTTCATTTTTACAAATTTGGCCTACTGTTGCCTTACAAGGTTTGAATCAGAGTGTGTTTTCTGCTTGTGTGCTACTTTTAAGGATATGTGTACTGATGCTAAAGCCAGTTTTATTTTGATTTCTCCTTTATTCTTAGCAGCATGTGGTCTTGTTTGGTCTTTGTACTATTCCACTGTACGAAATGGAGCAAACGTCCTACTTGTTAACAATGTACATGTGACCATGTGACGTTGGACACAGTTAACGGAGACTCCATGGCCCGCGCAGCCATTGATGTAGGACTCACCCAGGCAGGTGGTTCGGCCGTCGTTCTGGACGTATCCGTCGTCACAGTGGCACGTGTAGCCCTCGGCTGTGTTATAACAAACCCCCTGACCACAAATGTAAGGGTTGATCTGGCACTCGTCCACCTCTGGGACACAGGAGAGAGAGAGTCGTTTTCACAACTAAATCAATATTACAACATGTCACGGTGTCGTGTTGTGTTTGGACCAGGAAAACGAAAGAAAAAAAATACTTGACTGTCAAGTGATTTTGTGAAATAATGCAATGTGAGAAAGTGTTTGGATCTCACCAGTTGACTGTGTAGGAGCGATGTCCTGGCCTGCGTTTGATGGCAGGATTTCCACCGGTGCAGGTGGAGACGTCTTCTCAACAACCTCTGGCAAATTGAGAAGGAACCATGAACAACGCTCCCTCCCAGCTCAGGCCAGTTTAACTTTGCGTTAAAGAGCTGATGACTCCAGAGTTAACAGCTGTTACAAACTGTTACAAGCTGTTACAAACAATATTCCCCTCCTTCCAAGAGCATGTTTATCACAATACTTTGTGTTTTTATTTCTGATTCTGTCGTCTTTCCTCCAGTGGTGTTTCACCGTACCTGACAGGTGTTAGTTAACCTGTGAAAGTAGTGCAAACCCACTCCAATTTACAAGTGTGTTTAAATCCACCGTGGACAGATTTTAAAACACACTGAGCATGAAACGTGCTAAAGGAATAATTGTCTCAAAACTACAAAAATGCACCTGCACCTCTCTGACAACATCATTGTGGCAACATTAATGATGAAAATTTGTAGTTTTAAATACAATATGCAAAACACAAGAACATTGTTCCAACAACATTATCAGGAGGACGAGGGGCTCCAGTCTTTAATGTCCTGAATGTCCATGTCCAACATTACACAGTTGAAAGGGAAGAGAAGCAGACACCTGGGTACGCTGCCTCCATCTTGACCGTGGAAACACCCGGCGATAGCTGGGGCAGGATAGGTTCAATTACTGGACTATTACTAACCACAGGCACTAACTCCTTCAACGACAAGACACATACAGTAATACTAGGCCGACAGGTCAACACAGCACTGCATTTCTCACATCCAAACAACAGTTTCAGCTTTGCAGTTGAAGCACGCTGGTCCCGTCATGCAGGCGCCATGCTGGGCGGCAGATTAGCATTTAGCTCGCTTGGCGACTGCCCGTAGTTTAATAGCGGAGCAGAAAATGAACATCTCAGCAGGGAAGCTGCGAAGCGAAATGTCTGCCACTTTGACCCCGGACTTGTTTGGATTCAACGTCGTTTCTAGGAACGTCACCATTTACATCTGCCTTCGGTACGTAACGGAAGGACGCGGTCTCTGAAGATGCGCTGACCAGTGCAAAGTCATGCAGCAACTTTGCCGACCTCATGCAAAGGTGTTTTTGGAACTTTGCAGTGGCTGACATGCAAACTGTGTTTCTGCTCTTCACGGCACCCAACCTACCTGATCTGGTGCAGCCGTCGCTACTGATCACAGAAGAAAAAAAAAAGAAGAAGAATTTTAAGAACTACGGACATATGGATCCTACCTGGCAGATGCCGTACAGACAAAGTAAAGAAATGAATGTACTGTGAACGCTGCTGGAGCTTCCTGGACCAACTGCAGCCTGATGTGCTACTTCAGGCCCGAGCCATTCATGTTTGACGTGACATCAGTGCTTCTTCTTAGGAAGTACTTTCCAACTGTGATGCTTTCATCCAACAGTTTATACGTGTTGTAGCTACAAACCCCTACCGTTTACATGCAGGTTTTACTAGAGCGATACATAAACATTAATTTGTGATGACATAATCACGTTATATATACAAAAGCACGTCCATTAGTCCACGTCTGATGCTGTGTGAACGTACCAACATGTTCTCTGGTCTGAAATGTGAGAACACCAGATCCCACCCAACACGTCTGGAGCAGTGCACGGCTGCCAGGCACCACGTTTCTCGTGGTGTCACTAATCTGCCAAAGGATTTGGGTGGTGGATGACGGTCAGAAATATTTCTACGCCTTTGTTCCAGAGGAGCTTAGCGGTAGTTTTACTAAGATGCTACAAAGTCTCTCGTCCCTTGGAGGCAGCCAGACATGTCCAGAATAATAAGTACAGAGGGTGAGGCTGGTCCTCCTTCCAAAGCCACAGGCAGGTTCTCCCCTCTTTTGGAGAGATGTGTGTGTTGGGGGGGGGTTAAGTGAGCCAACACATTAAAATCGTTGTCCTCCTCAAGGAAAATGTCTCAAGAAGGACGATTCTGTTCAAATCTGGGTTCTCGATCACACACAGGAGGCGTGGGTTTCCAGTCTGACTCTGGAGCCGTGTGCTGACAGAGAGCGATGCTGATGATGATGACTTCGAGACCACCCCCCAGCCCTCTATTTTTCTGCAACTCATGGCAATTACAATATTTCGCCGCATCACGTTGAATAATCACAGCAGCAGAAACTGTGACAGAGTTTATGGGTCATGGTAGGGGTGGGACAAGAAGCTGTCAATCATGTCTACTAACATGCTGTGTGTGCGCTGGCAGCTCCAGCATGAAAAAGGAAAACCTAGGACGTCGCATTGGGTCCACTTCAATTCAGACAAAAAGTCAGCATGGAAACGAACACGTCTCGGTCCAGTGATGTCAGGTCTCAAACCACTTCACCTCACGTTCTCAGACCCGGTCCTTTTTTGAAACCTGGAGATTTTTTTTTTTTTGGAAGCTTGACAGAATCCCTTTGGGTCTTCTTCTTTTGTTTATTTGTTGTTAACTCGGGTATACATCCCAGGTGGTATCAGAAAAGGTTTCAGTCCCTGATGGACAATAAAACTAAACTCACCTGGGATTATCTCTTGTTTCCCAAAAGCCTCCACCGGCCTCTCCGGCGTGGGCAAAGGGTGGGGGGGCAGCGGCCCAACGGGCTTCTGATGAACGGTCACCGGCTTATTGACGGGTGGATTAGGAAGAACGGTGTAGCCCATCCCACCGGGGCAGATCTCCTTGAACTTGGCTATGTGAAAGAAAAAAGGCCTGATCAAACACTGATATAAAAAACAACAACAACAACAAAAAAACAATAAAACATTCTACAGCATTAAATGTTTAGTTGATTTAGTTCATTCTCTGGTTACTTTAAATAAACACTGGAAACAAGGGTGCTCTGCTGATTGTGTCCCTCCTAAAATGAAATGACTATTCATGTTAGATTGTGTGATACAAACAAACGTCCTGACCTTGAAAGAACGACCTCCACTGTTTTTTTTTATATCTAAGTATTAGTTTGTGATTTATTACAGCTTTCATTGCCGTGATGCTTTATCTTGGCTATTAGCATAATGGCTCTCTGGCGCTAGACATTCAAAAGAAACTAAACAAACGTGGATCAAGTAAAATTTGGGGGCGACACTCATGTCCAGTAAACGTTCCATGAACATCTGATTAATCATCTTGAGTAAAGTTGCGAACGGACAAACAGTAATGACACCATGAGGTCCTTGAGTACAAAATGCAGCGACGACTCGTCGATATTTCACCACACCGTTCATTCGTCTAGTTCCTGTCGTGGGTTCCCTTTGCAATCAACTCGTCATCCAAACAAAACCAAATGGAGTGTTAGCAGATGCAGCCTGCACAGTGGGGAAACAAAATTGACGGAATGCTTTGTAAACGGTAGTAGGGAGCAGAGAGCCTCCACCCAAAGGGAGATTTGGTCCAAATCTCTTAAAAAACTTGTGTAAAAAACAAACACGTGTGAGATTTCTAAAATGATTCAGAGAGACCATTGTAAGAAAGAAAAAATGGTCCATTCCAAGACACCATGTGCGTCTCCACATCCATTAATAAACAAACACAGGAGTTGAAGATTTCACCGAAACACAACATTAACAACAGCTGAACGGAAGTCTGACACATACACATACAAATGAAGTGACAGTCGGGAAGGAGGGTGACTACAGCTACTGCGGGTTTCAAAGCAACTACTGAGCCAAGCGGTGAAACATGCAGCAGAAAGCTTCAGGGGGAAAAAAAAACCCAATGACAAAACACGTTCTTCTGTTTCCAGATGTTCTGGAAGGTCTTTCACTCTCTGGATAACAGATTCATACCCACGGTTGGTTACCTTCCATACAACTGTTCCTATTCTTTAAACTTTATCCAGTTTAACACTTCGGTATGTTTGCATAGATGCTATTAATGCTGCAAATGATTAACAATTATTCATTGTTAATTAATGACGTTTTTTTTGTAAAAAGTCACTACGTCGATTGAGTGTGTGACCATGACTTCAAGCCTGAAACGTCCCGCTTCACTCAAAGGTTAGTTCCTCTTTTTTCTCCCACTGGTCCGTCACCAGCCGATGCAAACATGAAGCGGTGACGGTGACGGGAATGTCACAGGTTCGAGGTATTCAAGCTATTTGGCGGGAAGCAACGTGCTGCTTGATGAGACACACGGGGGCCAAGACAAGAAATGTTCTGCTGATGGAATATTCACATCAGGTTTCACTCCAGTTCATCTGATAGTTCAGACAGGGTCAGAATCCAAAAACAAAAAGGCCCAAAAGATTGGATCCTAATCAGCAAATCCGTTGGTTTGCTGATTAGCGGGGACAAATTATACTGACTAATGTTCCCTGGTGTGAAGTTTTCTCTATACTTCAGTTTGCATTGAGAAAATGGAACTTCATTTCTGTCATTTTCATCATTTCAGTTGCTGTCGTGGCCTGTGTGGGTTCCCTCCAGGTCCTCCGGTTTCCTCCCATGCCTGGTGAGCTGGTGAATTGCCCCTTGGTGTCAAAGGTTATCTGTTCATTGTATATTCATTCTTTCCTCTTACATCTTTAACTATTCATTTCATTCTTATTCAGATGAAATTTGACCTTTTTTATTGCCCCCCCCCTTACCGGGCCTTACCTGTTCCTGGAGAGGGACATTTGTCACAATGTGGTCCCCAGGCTTTGCCCACGCTGCAGCAGCAGAGCTGTTTGCTCAGCTGGGCAGACACTGGGTGCAAACACTGCTTCCCTGAGCTGACCAAACGGAAGCAAGCCCCCTTCTCCTCGTGGACGGCGGGCATGTTGGCTGAAGAGGAGCGCAGGAGAAGAAGAGAGAGTAGAAGAGGAAAGCCATGGGAGCGGTGCACCAGAGACACACATACCAGGGAGATTAAGAGATCCACCCTTCACCGCAGCACCTGAACCCACCTCTGGCAGCTACGGCTGCAAATAATCACTTCAGCTGCTTATTTTCACAATTAATCGATCAGTTGTTTAGTCAGAAAATGGTGAAAAATGTCACAAAAATGAGTAAACTATCAGGAGAGGAGCAAACAAACCACAAAAATATTTACATCTAAGAACCTTGAATGAGACAACTTTGCCTTGTTTTTCATTAAAAAAATGAACTAAAAGTCTGTAATTAATTAATCATTAATCGATTAATTGCTGCAGCCAACAACACAGTTTAAACATATTTTTACAACAACACCAGGTTGCATTAAAAATATACAAATATCTCATTGTGGTCAGTGAAGGAGTGACGTCGACACGCAACACAACACAAAGCACAAACTGGGAAAGACACAAGAAGAGAGTAAGGATTCCATGCCAACGCTTCATGCACTATCAAACATGCAGAGGTTTGTGTTCCAGGTTCATATGGTTCAGTCATCGGCACAAACTGGAAACAGCCGGAACACAGGAAACTGAGCAGACAGGGACATCACCTGCAGCAGCACGTCGCTTTGTTCACTACTGATGATCATCAGATCCCAGATCTGATCAGGGACAAAATTAACGTCCAGTGTTTTGGAAAGTTGAAAGTTGTTTGCGTTCCACTTTCATCCCAACAGTCGGTCGGTAGTTGTTCGTGTGTGACAGCCCCTGTCGTGGTTCCACGTAAAAACATTCCCACTGACGACAAATCAGTCGTGTGCGTGGACGAGAAATGGAACAAAAGGCCGAACTGATACAGAAACAGGTCGGGGGTCCGATGTTACAACTTCCTGTCTGCTGCTTGGTAAACGACTCCAGACAATGGTTGGAGCGTACGATCGGTGAGATGCCTGTCATGTTTCAGATAGCCGCCACAAATCATAAGAAATAACAATTTCGACATAATGTTCCGCCGTTAACGATGATCGTCGGACCAGAGAAGTTCCAAGAAACACGAGCTCCAACTCCAGATTGGAAATGTAGAATCACACAAACCCTGAGGATATAAATATTCCTCCATGTTTCCGAAGTTCCCAGAAAAAGAGTAAACACTTTAAAACACAATTAGTGCGTAAAACCACTAAGACCTTTTCCCATATAGACTATCGGGCCAGAAGCTGTTTAACAGTCCGGGACTTGGTCGGCCAGAGAACCACAAACCCGCGAGCCATCCGCTGCAGGTCTGGTCTCCGACAGATGGGACGAGCTGCCAACCAGCCCGACGGATTGGACCCTGCAGTGTGGTTTGACGTATGCTTTTTTTCACCCATTGGGGAAGTTTTAGACAAAACCAGTTCCAGAACGCTGAAAACCACCGACTTAATGCGCCGT
The DNA here is from genome assembly GCA_901007665.1 of Aeoliscus strigatus. Lineage (NCBI taxonomy): Eukaryota > Metazoa > Chordata > Actinopteri > Syngnathiformes > Centriscidae > Aeoliscus > Aeoliscus strigatus. The sequence continues at coordinate 21,414 of CAAKHB010005814.1, read as the reverse complement.
CATCCAGCGGACGCGTCGTGTTTCTTCGTAACCCGACATCTTCTAGCTGAAGCTTTGAGTTTGGATGTAGTGTAGAAAAGAATTCAATCAACCATTTCTTTTGAGAATGCGCCGAAAACTCTCTCACAGAGGTGAGAAGGTTGGAGGGGTTTACACGTCTCTGTCGTATTGTTGATACTTTTCATCCCTGACTTGGGTGTTTGTGCTGACAGGAACTGAACCCATTCATTATGCATTCTTTTTTTTTTATTGTTGGTACGAAACCATGACGACGACAGCGGAGTTAGTTCAGCCATAATCACCGATCACACGCGTGTTCGCGGGTCCCTCTCGTGTTTTCATGACAAACTCTCGCCTGGAGACGAGACAAACGCCTCTTGAACTCCTCGTTACTCGTTACTCGTCACATAGCGTGTCGCCCACCAGGACAGCCGGCCAACGCTGTCTGCCGACTCGAATCGCGTTGCGTGAATGTGACGGAACTATTATGTCCCTTTGAGCTAAGAGACAGTAGAGACCAACAGAGACGGCTTCTCTCCTCCACCACGTCTGCTTGTCTCTGTGTCTGAGAAAAGGGACTGGTCGCCTTTTTATTTTTTTGGATGACAATGGAGACGACATATTTCATTCGCTTTTTATTTTCTGCTCCTTTCTCCTATTTTCTACGACCTCCACCAAGGAGATTCTGTTTTTGACGGCGTCTATCTGTTCGCTTGTTTGTCTGTTAGGGAAATCAATCAAAAAGTTGTGCACAGATTTGAATCAAACAGCTGGGATCGGATCCCACGTGAACTGCGACGGCGGAAGATTCCGAACAAACATCTGAGTAGAATGTTACTGATCGTCCTTCTTCTTTGTCGCGTGTCGGACGTTTAATCGACAGTCCGTCCTGTCAACATGCTTCAGGAAAGATCCGATGACACGACAGACATCATGCGTTCATCCATGCGCTCCGTCAAACACGCACACATTCCCAGCAGGCCTTTGTTTGCTCGTGATTCCGGAGCAGGTGACAGGCGTCACCAAGGGCTGGAAAAAATATCAAAACTCTGCAAATCGGCACATCGGAAACCAGCATGCAGACGGCGTGAATTCACGTCGGTCAGTCGGGATCGGCTCTGTCGACGCTGAGAAGGACGTGAGAGAACAACTGCAGGACTTACATACGCAGGTGGTGAAGGTGGGGTTGGGGACGAAGCCCGGTTTACACACACATCTGTAGCTGCCCACCGTGTTCACACAGTTTCCGTTCGGACACACACCCTGCAGCTGACACTCGTCCAAATCTGTGAAACAACAACAGGGGGAGAAATCACAATCAATTCAAGGATTCTGAAGGGTATGACACCGATATTTACACCGCCTCTGAGTGTAAAACCTCAAAAGAAACAAACCATCAGGATCCAGATCCACACGTAGGTTAAACAGTTTTAATCATTTGGAACTGGAGGTTTACAACTCGTCAGTGTTGCGTTCTCTGTGTGTCCGACGTAATTACACTCTAAATCCGAAACCTGAGATTTCATAACTTTCAGGGATTTAGGTACATATCCCTCTCCAGCTTCGGAGGGAAACCACAAATCAGGAGCGTTCTGGCAGTTTGGGTGTAAGCCTGCCGGGTGCTGTGGTCAGCTTTGAGCCAGGCGTCTGCCGTGGCAACCTCCACTCTCCTCCACAAGCTAACCGGCACACCTGGGACCTGGAGCTGAGTCGAGTTGAAATAATAATAATAATATGGTCCAAGGCGTTCCTTCTTGCACGATACGGGCGGCAGATGTTGGTCCTGCAACAAAAAGCTCATACCTTGGCAGTACGTGCCGTTGATTCTCTTGTAGCCCTGAGGACAATCGATGAGCGGGATCGCTGAGGACAGAGAGGACAGCAAACACTCAGAGGCAAGGTAATGCTCCGTTTTCTGGAAAAGTCACCAAGGAGTGAATCTTTTTAGACACAAACCACCATTAACTTCAATTCAACGGGACACGCTTTATGAACACAGTGCAGACGCCCCCTGCTGGCCACCAGGAAGGACCAGCATTGGTTTATTTCATTTTTTTAGACCCGAAGAAACAAGTACCCATTGAATAACCATAGTAATCACCCTTTATCATTTAACTAAAACAGCACGTTCAGTTGTGTTAATACGTAGGGGGTTAATCAACGTTGATTAAATAGAAATGGATCATTAATTCATGTTTTCATGCGTTATTTGGCTCTTAACTGGTGTCATCTTCAAGTGTCTCTTCCCTGTGCCCTTTTTCTCTTGTCTTTTCTACTCCATTTCTTAAGGGTTAGGTTAGGGTTAATGCTCGCTAACGGACTGTTAGCTAGCTGGGTGTTATAGCTATACTATAACATATATACAAACTAGCTTTGATAACGCTAGTTACCGTAATGGCTTTGCACATTACCCGAAAAAAAAAACGGGTGGTTTGCAAACAACCCGTCCTTCTGGGTCGTGTGGATTAGGGTTAGTGCTAGCTAACAGATTGCGAGCTAGCTGGGTGTTATAGCTATACCTACCGTAGCTAGCTTTGATAACTTTGATAATGTTAGCTAGCTACCTGGGTGTTATAGCTATACCTACCGTAGCTAGCTAGCTGGCTAGATGTTGTAGCTTTGCACATTAACACTGGAGGTTTACAACCCGTCCTTTGGGTAATTTGCATATGTTTGTATCGCATTACCTGTATCAAATACATAAATAAACACAGTCTAGAAAAGGAAGACCGTGAAAGGACCTGAAGCAGTGGATGGAGACCGCTAGAAGCAGCCGTTCCAAGTTCCTCTGGCTAAAGTCAGACTTGTAAATCTGTGCTGCTGCCTGGAGACGGAGGTCCTTTGGAGCCAGTGGGGAGGTGGTACCCAAATACCCAAAAGCAGATTGATTATTTTTGCTCAACTGGAAACAAGGCGACGTTTGTCCGACCAGGAATTCATCCACCAGCTCCCGGTGTCTCCAGGGCACAATGGATTGTTTCATACTTCACTGTAGCTCCAGGGCCACAGGTCTGCGGTCATCAGAGGTTGTGGACGGAGTAAAAACTTCATGGACAACAGTTACCATGTCGCTGCACTAATTCTAGTATCTGGAAAAACTTTGCTAGCGCAAGCAACAGCAAAACACAAAGAGAAATGAAACTTAATACGATACGTCTTAAAACTCACAGGGGTTCTTTGGACACTTCTGGCATTTGTGGAAACCCCACGATGTCCCAACGCTGCCGCAGCACTGCTCCTGCTTAGTGAGACCTGGCAGCGCCTTCCCACACTGGCAGGAGACAAGATTTATCACAGACATGACAGACCCATCTGATTCTTACACACAAACACATGTTTAAAGGTCACATGACGCAGCAATTAATCAGCCCCCTCACCCACTACCAACGTTCATGAAGAAATGTCAAAGACATGGTTGAAGTAAAAACAGAAATGTTTGGATGGTTAAAAACTCCTGACTGAAATGATCTTGTATGTTGTAAACGGGGTGTGATCTTGCAAGTTGAAAACTGTAAAAAGGGCGTAACGTTGCATGCTGAAAATGGAATGTGCTTTTGGTTTTCTGTTGTTTGATTTTCTTTTTCCTTTGTGTTCTTTACTTTTCCTAAAAAGCCCAACTAGGGGCAGGGGATGGAAACAAGCAAGATCTCTAATCTCAGTCGGAAGAACATCAGTCACATGAACCTGTTTGTCATGAGTGAAAATGATCCTATGTAAACCAGTACTGTCCCTACTGAATTAACAATTTAAAGTAATAACAGACACACAGGTTAAATTAACATTCTTATTATTAGATTTTTTCTTTGTTTGTATATTTTTGTATGTTTCGTGTTTTATTATTGCTTATGCTATTATTAATATTTTATTGTTTTTGAATCTTTGTGCATTCACAATGTCCTTTTTCTTGTGTGACAGTTATATGTGTATTTTTCTTTGTTTTTTCCAATAAAATGATTAATAAAACAAAATTAATAAAATAAAATGATAAAAAAAAAACTCTTGTTCTTGTAATAATTAAAAATCTGACAGGAATTATACTGTTTCAACACTCGTATCTTGTGTGTATCTTCCTATATTTCATCTTTTGCTCTAAAATCTGCGTGGATATGGATTTTTGTCTATATTCATGTGACTTTCTGAACATAAACCTTCATTGTCAATAGGTTCTGATGTCTAAAACATTCAAGTAAGTTTATAAAACAGTCAGATTTTTTGAGCTGGTGTTAAATATGCTAAGTGATCCCACCTGACTCCCTTCCGTCTCCTGGAAGCAGCGTCCTAGCGTGTTCTTGGACGTGACGGGCTGGTACTGTGGGCCCTGGTAGCCGTGTTGGCCCGGATAGACGTTGATGTTGTATCCGTGGTGCTGGATCTTCTGGCTGCTCTCCGTGTGGTGGAACGTGTAGGTGGTGGATGAGGAGGAGGAACCCGACGCGGAGCCTTTCAGCTTTTGGCCATTGTTGTGGTAGTTATCCAGCTGGGAAACCTGATGAACCTGCACGGAGGCCTCGGGAGGATGTTTGATGTGGATGTTGACGAAGCTCGGGCTGAATACTGAAGGTACACAGGAAAATGACTGTATATTATTGATCATATTCATATTATTATTACTATAATTACTATAATTGCTATTATAGCTATGATCACTATATTATTATTATTATTGATATTTTTGCTGTTATCACTGTTCTTCTTATTATTGTTATTTTTCTTTAGCTACAGTCAATTAATGGGGAGTGTCCACAAAACTCCCCGTCTCTTCCAGCGCTGAATTATGAACAAAACTGACCAAATATGCTGCGACAGGGCATCAGTCAGGGCATCGGTCGTCGCCCTTCTCTGCCTGGACACTCACAGCTACAAGTCCGCTGCAGATGTTACATGTTTGTGTATTTTTGATAAATGCTGTGTTGCACGTCTGGTTGTTGGTTGCAGCATCTGCTCAATATTTGAAAAGAATATTTTTTTTTTGTCCAGCTCAGAAATACCAAACCCACTGACGACAGGACAACAATCAGGACAACAATATGCAGCATGCCCCGTTCTGTTCCTGAAGTGTCCTTTTAACACTGGATGAACGTTTACAGGTCGGGTCGCGTTGTTCGACGTTGGTTTATAAGTAACAGCTGTTTATCGTTGGACCCAGACGGAGAGAGAATCGTTGTGAAACACAGAAACACGCTCAGGACTGAAGAACTAATGACCAGCTAATGACTAACACACCGGCTGTGAGTAACACTCGTCCTTTATTTCATGGAAAAAAGGATTTGTAACAAGTGAATGTTCCCTTCTTGATTCATGGAGAAGGCATCTTCTTCCTGTTCACTGAACTCATTAACCTGGTTGTTTCTTCTCATGTCTGTTTTTAGTCACAGCTGGACCACGTCCAGAGCCTCCCCCCAGGTGCTCCGTTACCATCACCCGTACGTTTTAGTTTCTTGATCTACCAATCAGCTGTTGTGATGCGTTCGTCGTCCTATGACAGGAAGTCCGTCCGGCGATAACATGTCACTCACCAGGACTCTGGCCGTTGCTGTAGGTCAGAGGTAACGTGTGCGTGGAGTGGATCTGGGTCTGACTGTAGCTGCCGGACGTCTGCTGGTGCTGCTGGTGCTGCTGGTTCTGATGATGCTGCCCGTTCTGAACCGGCATCTGGCAGAACTTTCCAGTGAAGTTGGGAGGACACTGGCACTTGTCCCTGGCGCTGCATTTGCCGCCGTTTATACACGGCAGATGACACACCACTGAAAGAAGACAGAACCAGAGGAGGTGTGTGTGTGTGGGGGGTGGTACCCGGTGGCCGTCACACAAACAACGACAAGACAATAACTAGAAAATCACTCAGAGCTCAGACCTCCACCTCTCCAACATCATCGTCCTCCATAAATTCACTGAGCATCAAACATGACTATTAAAACATCACTTTTTTTTATTTCAACAGTAATACGAGAAACAGCCCTCCATCTCCAGGTGGGCTCCAACCCCCGACCCATTAACCACTGGACCACAGAGACAGTCCACTGCTGCTGTTGTGGCGTTCTAGACACAGAGGATGAAAACGAGGAAGAATCCTTCAACAGATTCCTGGATCCAGATGGTTCTAGAACACCACCAACATTTCATCATCTGGTCCTGGTCTGTTAGCAGCAGTTACTCAACATTTCATGAAAACACCTTCACAACTTTCTGAAGTGATTTTGCGAACAGGCAAACAAGCAGATAAACGCCGACCAAAACAGAACTTCTTTGGGGGAGGTAACACACATTCCAGCCAACCGCTCGAGGCAGAAGGCCGTCCATATGTGGCCTTGGATCTGCCCGAGGCTTCTGAGCGTCTGACAGGAATTCTTTCCGTCATGTTGGGACAGTTACTGTAAAAAGTGTCATGTTTGGCACGATACAGCTGAAATCGGACTTGACTGGATTCTGCTTTTTGTGACTTTTAGAACTAAATAATTATAAACGTTTCATGTTATTGCCACATCAGACTCACTCGCCTCCGGAACATGTGGACGTAATAAGACGAGCAGCCAGTAGCTGCGAGTCTGTGTGGTTTGGAGCGCTGCATCACTGCGAATCAGAAACGTGTGTCAGACATTGGATTCACATGCTTCTCCGTCATATATCACTGGAAATGCTTCTCATGTGCTTGAATGCAGCTGTAATGCTGCTGATTGAACGGGAACATAAGAAAAGGAGAACGTGATGGCAGATCAGAACATGTTTTCACTGATAGGAACTTGATGTAGCTACATGTTGGCGCAAGTCGCTCTCATTTCCTCAAACGTTTCCATGGCACCAACCCTGAAACCAGTAATAGTAATACTGGATGAAATGATGGTGAAATACCTCTGGTAATCTCCTTAAGGGGCCCCTGGGGGTCCTCGGACCCCACTTTGACAACCACCTACATTGTGCAACCAATCATCATTTACGTCACAGTGATGAGTTAAAGCCCAAAGCGTAAATCTGCAGCCTCAAATTTCCTTTTGAGAGGGAATGTTGGGTACCTGTCCAGTCTGTGTCATAAATAACAGCGATTCATAAGAGCACTGACGTAACATGATCTACTGCAGGATTTATTTATTGGATTTATTGGACTTACTTATTGGATTGTTCTGTCTCAGTTCTTGGAACTTTGGAAGTCGGCGTGGAGCAACATCTCTCAATAAATCCTTTATTGTGTCAGTGCCATCAGTCATGTACGCACTTATTTCCTTGTTATTCCCATTCTGATTATATTGAATTATTTCCTAATGTATTTTATTTGTTCATTATTTTATTTTGGGGATTATTTTGTAGTCTCGTGAGCATTTGCACTTTGTTTTGTGAATGAGGGTGTTTTCTACGTTTATGTGCGTTTTGGCCTCTCAGGGCCACCGTACATCTGTGAATCGGTTTGCATTGTTCTGCACACACACACACACACACACACTTTGAAAAAAAAAAAAAAAATAGTGTACTTCTAAAACGGAGCGCTCCACCTGTCTAGAAGTCCTCCTGCTCCCTCCTTCCACACTCGACCCAGCGTCCTCTGAGTCACTTCTGAAGCCACACGGGCGATGTGATAGCGTCTGGGCTGTGACTGACACAAATGAGCTGGCAGCGACGGGCGTCTTTAATAAAGAGAGCAGGAGTAGGAGCCAGGAGCTCTCAGCACTTGGCTGGGTTTGCACTTACCTGGGACAAAGTTATGCTGGAGGAGCTGGAAAAACACAGCTGAACTTTTGTCCAGGGGCCGTAGCTGTCCAAATACCATACACATACCACAGGCTCCCATTTGAAAATCATCCTTCAGGCTCATCGCGGAATAGTTTCTACTATCTCCACAGTATCGCAGGTTGGCAGAGAAGTTCTGGTGGACGCCCCAAGGGTAGAACATTGTAAACTAAGAGGAACTGACAACAGAGTGAGAGGAGTCGACAACACCAGTCGACTGTGACGGGTCGGGACTGATGAGCTGCTGCAGCTGACGTGTTGATGTTCATTGGCCGATAGGTCATGATGGGCGCGCTCCAACAGATCCACATCTTCTTTCCATTGTTTCATGAAGCTGCTCTCCCCCGCCTCTGCTTCTCTCATCAGGCAAGAATGATAAACATGACGCGTCGTGTGATTTATTCTGACTCGGCTCACAAACTTTCATGTCGCCAGCGACTTGGCTCCGGTCTGCAGTGTGTGTGTGTGTGTGTGTGTGTGTGTCTGTGTGTGGTGGTGGGAGGTGGTGGTGGGGGGGCAGGCCTGGACAGGCAGTGAAACTTAAAGTCTGTCGCTCCACATTCATATTCAGAGCATCAAAGCAACGTGTCTGCAGCACTCAGACGTTCCTCTGACAAACGTCTGTTTCACTGCTCTGTACTCGTGTCTATATATTTGTGACATCGTCGTCTTTAAGCCGGTTTCTGATTCTTTATGTGGACACATTATCACACATGGTGCTCCATTCCTTGTCATCAGCAAAGATGACTAGAAGACCCAGGAAAGTTACATTAACGCAGAAAATACAGTCAAACATTAGTGTTGTAATCATGTAAAACACCCAACCACGTATCATAATATACATATGTATTTATATGTGTACATATATTATTTTTATCGAATATATATATATTTATATTTTTCATATTCATTTTATGTTTTTATTTGTATTATTTTATTTCAATTTTATTATATTTATCACTATATATACAAAAACACACACGTGTATATATGTATGTATGTATGTGCACTGTTTGTGTGACTGTTGAACGGTTTTGTACCATTGCTGCCAACCACATGTATTTTACCCACTGTGGGATAAATAAACAAATATCTCTTATCTCTTATCTTAACAAGAAGACAAAGAAGAAAATAAAAGAAGAAGAAGAAGGTTCTGAAGCTGATAAGAGACAGACAAAGCTTGAAAACGACTCGGATGTTTCCTTATTGGGAGAAATGGTGACGTGAACGTGAGGGGACCCAGGGTCACATGAGGTCACATGAGGTCAGTCACTTGGATTCAGAAAGACACTTCACCAATTCACCAGTCACACACACACGCGCACACACACCTCAGTCAGTCGATTTCAGATCAACCCAAATCTAAACACACTCGTACATTACGTAGGTGTAAACAATTCCACGTTCTTCAGCCAGTCTGAAACGGTCGACACCGATGGGGAGGAACAGAGACCACTCACCTACTCTGAAGTTGGGTGTGGTCAGCGTGTCGGTGGAATGGCCGTTCTCACTGATGATGGTGGTGGTGTTTCCACGCTCGCAGCTGTTGTGACAGCGGCCCCCCATGCAGGTCAGTTTGCAGATGGTGGGCGTGAAGACGACCTTGATCCTTCCCGTGTGGTTTCCCACTGCTGCACAGAACACGGCGCACGAGAAGAAGAAGAAGAAGAGAGGAACTTGGGTTATTCTGTGATCCATCAGGAAATCTTCAACCGCTCCAAGTCGTCGTCGTCGACGTCAGTCCCAAAACATCCGGTTCCTTTTCACTGAAAACGTCTCTGTGTTTCTTCCCTTCCAGCCCGTCCTGTCTACGTGCTTCGTGCACTGAATCCATCCAGAGGTGATTCAGAGAGGAGTGAAACAAAGCTCTGGGACGTCTTCCAGTTCTTCATACATCCCAGAGGTGGACACAGAGCTTCACTCCAATCCACAATAACAAAGTTCATGCCACCTTCTGGTCCTGCTCGCCTTCTTCTCTGCTTCTCTTCTCCGTCCCATCCTCTCTTTGACTTTTATCTAACTACACCGTCCGAGAGAAGAAAAAGCTGAAAAAAAAAAAAGAGTCGACAAAGGGAAGATTTGTCCTGAGACGTTCTGTCAGACAGGTAGTAGGAGGGCCCTTCCCGTCTTTGCCCCGCCCCCGGTGCTGACTCACAGGAGAGGGACATTCCATCTAAAATCAAATCTCTTCAGGTGGATTGAACTTCTTCACATCACCCAGAGCAGACGTGTGGCGTTTGGCCAAGAGTAGTGTGTGTGTGTGTGGGGGGGGGGCAGGGCAGAGGGGGAGGATCCCAGGCAGCCCAGACATCTACTCATGTTTGCAAACAGCTACGATTAAAGCGCGTGGCGAAGGCTGGACAACGTGAAATGTGACGAATGGTGGTTGGAGAGACGCTGCCAGGATCTGGACGGAAGATTTCCCCAAATCCCTCGAGTGGAAAAGACTCATCAGAGGAAGAAATAAACAAGGAGAAGAGTGTGACCGGGACGGGTGGCTGAGGTGTAAGGTTAAAATAAATCCATTCATTTCAATGGAGGGCGGCACGGTGGAGCAGTGGTTAGCGCTGTCACCTCATAGTGACAAGGTCCCTGGTTTGATCTTTCTGTGTGGAGTTTGTATGTTCCTTGTCTGCAATGGGTTCTCTGGGTTCTCCGCCCTCCTCCCACCTCCCAAAACATGCTGAGGCCACGTCCACACACACCAAAACCACCTTTTTTCCTCTCACCTTCCTCAGAATCGTATCAAGAATATTTGCATCCAAATGGATCCCTTGGAATCGACTGGACAGGCTGTAGTTCATCCTCCAAACATCTAGGTGGAGCTGAAACTCACCAAAACGAAGAAGAAGCGACAGTGGAGTGGCACTTCTTGTCCTACGAGCAAACAGACCCAACCAAATTGAGATTTATTTGGAAAAAAAAGTGAGTGGAAGCTGATCGTCGTAGTTACTGCGGTAACAGCATCCACTCACTGTGAGTCGCTGTTGTTTGAAGTAAACGAAGAAAAAACACCAATAACCGATCTCAAAGTGGCAATTCCATGTTAGCCGAGTAAATTCAAGCATCCAATATGTGATTTTTGACTGGAAAAGTGAGAAAAAATCAAGCCGATCTTGTTGTAGTTAGTGCGGTAACAAGATCACTTTCAGTCGCTGACGATTGAATGAAATGACGAAAAAACACTGAGAACCAGGAAAAAAAGGAAGCACGGCGACAAAATTCAACACAGAGCTATGAGACAGACGGCCGCAGAGGAAAAAACACTCACCGATTTAAACCCAACACACTCACTATCTGCTGCATTAAGAGACGCCGGAGGGGAGAGGTCAAAGGTCAGAGGTGACACCTTCCCGCCCAGACGAGGACCAAACCGGAGGCACAACTTTAATCTCCCCACATCAGAGCGTCTGGCTGCGGCCGCATCCAGTCAGACGACCGGCTACAAACGCTACAAAAACACTCCGATCCAAACGGGCCGGGCTGATGTTTGCCCCTGAGTTTATGACGAGCCACAAAAAGTGAACCGGGAGCTGCTGCTGCTAGTATTCCCGCAGTCATTCCTCTAGAAGGGAAAGCGCCTCATAAAAATGTGAATTCCACACACCAGCGCCATGTTCAGAGACGTGTGGGGGCGTGAGGACAAACGCTGAGGGAGGTGTTCTGTTTCGGTGCTCGGACCGAACAAAGACGTGAGCAGGTAGAACAGCACAGTGTTGCTTCCTGTTTGAACCCGTGAACGGGTTCTTTGTCGGAGGGGATCTCAGAGAAGAATTCACGTCTGTGGAAGGGAAAAAAAAAAAAAAAAACAGAGTTGGTGTGTGTGTGTGTGTGTGTGTGTGTGTTACATGTCACACCAGACGCTGGCGCTGTTGTTTTACGTGTCACCGGTGCAGAGACGCTGTCACGTTAAACAGTTTGGGGCTTTGTCCTTTGTCTGTGGACTGGAGATCTGTGGAGATCTGTGGAGATCTGTGGACTGGAGATCTGTGGAGATCTGTGGACTGGAGATCTGTGGAGATCTGTGGACTGGAGATCTGTGGAGATCTGTGGACTGGAGATCTGTGGAGATCTGTGGACTGGAGATCTGTGGAGATCTGCAGAGCAGGTTTGTGTGCAGGAGCTAATGGACTTTGGTTTGGTTGTTGGGAGAGAAATTCTCTCTTCAGCGTTTTTTGGTATATTTAACGTTCAGCGTGGTCAAGTTCTCACGTATTCTCTTCCTTGTGTTCTCCTCCTCACGTTCTCCTCAGGTTCCCTGACCCTGACATGTTCGCTCCTCACGTTCTCTTCACATTCTCTCCTACAATTCTTCTCAAGTTGTCCCGTCACGACTCTTGGAGCAGACCTGAATGTGTTCTGTTTGTGGTGTGTGTGTGTGTGTGTTCTTGTTTTCCCTATAAATTAAAGACTCTGCCTCCCCATGAATGTGTCCCTGTGTCTCCTGGGGTTTCTGAGAACCATCAGACAGAACTTGTACTTCTTTCATGTCAACAATGCGACACTTGTTTCAGCAGACGGGTTCAGGCCCGGAGCTCGTGGTGGCGAAACCACCAGGCAGCGTCTGATCCGCCGTCGCGTTGACCTCCGGAGGTTTCTGTCGCGGCCCACGTGGAAAATGTCTCACCGCCTGGTTTCAGTCATGTGTGAAATAAACGCATTTTCTTCAACATTGCCGCTCCTGTTTGCGCTGTGACCGAGTCTGAGTTTGGGAGTTTTGCGTTTTCCTGACGGACTCGTCTGTGGAAACGTACGACAGGACACAAAGAAAAAAAACTACGTCCAGCACCGGGGGCTTACGCACACCTTCGATTCAATTCCATACGACAGCTGCTGCTTCCTCTTTCTTTTTTTAATCTTGCGTTCATCCCTCTCAGGTACATGAGTGTACATTTCCTCGGTACACTCAGATATCTTGTTTGTATTCGTTTGAACTGGGTCTGTGCACTCGTCACATCTGCTCTATGATTTATGCTGTTGCTTCTTGTCATCGTTCATCCAGTGGAATGATCCCTGCCACAGTGCAGGTGCATCCACCTGAAATCCTGGAGCAATCTGTTCTTTTTGTCACTCTGACCCTTTTTTTTCTCCTCCTTTCCTTCACTGGCGTCGAATCAAGAATATCTGCGTCCAATTGGATCCGTTGTGAACGACTCCGCTCGCTGTAGGTCACATTCTAGGCCTGTAGGTGGCACGTGACATTCACCAGCAACGGGGGAGAAGAGAAGCTGGCTCCCGTCGCCGTGGATCTAAAATGATGTGGCGTACGCGGTTGTATGCACGCAAATAATCCGACAGCTAGTGTTTGAGGAGCACACAGAAGCAGCGTGAGGACAAGAGAAGGGCTCAGCCGACGGGGTCTGAGCAGGAACGAGACGTTCTGACAGAGAAAAAGAAAAAAACATCTGAGAAAGATGTGAACGCTGGAAAACAACCGTCCATCATTTGACTCCTCTTACACCGCTCACGACCAACTGAGCATCATTTTTAATCAGCCAATCACCAGGCAGCGGCTTACGTAGGTCAAACCAGAGTCAGTAAACGTTTCCTCCTTCCTAATCGGTTCACACTTGGCTGTACGATAATTATCGGACTAGTACGATAAGTTGTCCCTCTGGGCGATGTGCGATCAATAATCCTCCAAGAGGCCACAGATACGATAATTTGGTTGGTTACCGGTTACCTAGGCAACTGAAGCAGTTACTGTCATCGGTCATGTGACTTTTTTCCGCGTCAAAGCAGCTTTGAAGCAGCATCTGACACGAGACGCTGCTCCGACTTCAGAGCGGTAGGGGGTCGCGTCCTTTCCCTGGATGGTTATCGTCCTCTCTAGTTGAGTCGCTTCCGGTCACAGTGAACAACGGCGAAGCAGAGAGAGAGAAAAGCCTGAGTTATATCGACAAAAGTACCTTAGCCTGGAGCATGTACTTCACAACAGAAGGAGGAGGAGGAGGAGGAGATGATCCATGTTTGGTTTTGTCTTTTAAAATGGAGGAATCTATAAATACTGAACCAGAAATGCGTCGGTACCAAGCTAACCAATCACAGCCAAGGCTAAATGACACACAAACACCTCCCTGAATTACTCAATTACTCAAGAATGTTTGGGTTTTTTTGGGTTCTTCCCTAAAATATGATCATTCAGAGTCTCAGGGACGATGATCCTACATTTCCCACCACACTGGAGCAAACGTTCTGACAATGACACACAGGTGAGAGAATCATGTACAATACAAGTGCAACATCAACAACAACAACAAAATTAGCATATCAGTTTTTGTCAAGAACGTTTTAATGGCAATAATTGAAGCCTTTAGCTCTATCTCAAAATATAAACAGTTTCAATACTACAAATATTAAATGTGAGATACTGGGTTTTTTATTTTCAGCTGTATGTCATATTTATCAAAATTAAAACAAAAATGTTGAATAAACTGAAAATATATAAAAAGTTTCACTCTAAAAAAAAAAAGGACCTTTCTGTTACATTCTGATTGTTTGCGACGACCCTGGAAGTCGATTTCATGAAGTACTCACCTTGTATGGGGTTGTGTCCCACTGCGAGGGGGATCGGCCTCTCTGGTTGGGGCTGGATGTGCGTCTGCGTGTGTGTGGTGTGTGTGTGGTAGTATTTGGGCTTGATAACGTACTGCTGGCTCTGCCCCGGGTGCACGGCGATGGGCTGGACGCTGGAAGGGAAAGAAGAGCGCCATCGATTTCGAGTCAAATGTGGTGAAATGAGACAATAGATCAGTAAAAGTAAAAATCAAAGGTAAACCTGAAGTGGAACGTACGCATTCATATAAACAGGCAAAGACAACTTTAAAGATGTTTAGTTATCCTGCTCACACACACTATTCCACCCCCCCCGGTCCCTGGGGGAGAGGGTAACTAGGTTTTCCAATCTCTGTGAAAACAGTTAGCACCTGCAGTGAGTCCACATCACACCCAGCAGCACAGAGATACGAGGCTGTAAAACCCAGCAGCGAACAAACAGATCAGCTCGTAGGTTGGCGACGTTCACCCCGGTGAGAAATCCCTCTGTGCACAATCCAACGGCGTCAAGACTCACGGTGGAAGCACACAGGTGCATGAATTGCTGTCGATCTAAAACTGACGAGAAAAGTGTGACGAGAAGAGCTTCCCGCTGAGTGTAATTTAAAACATGAGCTCTTCTCTTCCACCGAGAATGATTTGAACTGATTAGGACCAGACGTTCTGGCACTTTTCCCGCTGTGATCGGGCTATAATTTAAGAACGGACGTGAGAAAGCCTGACTGAGCCAGCACAAAGTGAAAGGTTTAAAAAAAAAAAAAAAACAGGGATTATTTTGATCATTTGTCAGCCTGTGTGTCCGAGCTGCTCAGACGAACGTCCGTGTGTGTGAAGTCTGGTTTGTATCGTTGGCTTCTTCGCTGCTGGCTGAACACACCTGCAGCAGATGTCGGAAACATTCCGTCCTACAAATGAAGACATCCAATTGTCCTCCGTCCGTCCTTTAAGTAGGAGCAGTGACTCCACAAACACCTCATCATCTATGGATGACACACGTTCCAGTGGCGTTTTCACAAGTCAGCATGAGTGTGTCTGTGTCTGTGTGTGTGTGTGTGTGTGTGTGTGTGTGTGTGTATATCTCCTCCCAGAGTGGGGAAAGTGACAGAATTAAAGTAGCAAAGTCAACACAGTTGCGTAAAAACTATAGAAAATGTGCAATTGTTACAGGTTGAACAGAAATAGGAGAAAATAAAAAAAACAATATATACAAGATGGAAGTTGTGTAGGAAACAAAACGTCACGATACCGAACATACAAATACATGAACGGAGCTGCGAGCATGCATTCGCACAGACCCCCCCTCCCAGCCACAGTCGTGCCCTCAATCCCCACATCTGTTGATTTGTGTGTGGTGTGGTCGGCCGCTGGCCCCCGAACGGCGACGGCAAGACAACGGTCCTGAAGCTCTGGATCGGATTCTGGCCTCCGCAGAGTCTCAGGCACGGACACGTGCGCTGGCAGTGACGGTGCCATGAAATGAAAAAAAAAAACAAAACAAAGTGAGAGACTGGAGGGCGTCCAAGGAATAGTTACATGAGCCTGCTACTCTCAAATGTCAGAGAGGAGATTTTTCTCATTTCTACATCAACAGATTGGCAGGCCAGTGTTGAGGAAGTAAGGTGTGTGTGTGTGTGTGTGTGTGTGTGTGTGTACTATAATTATGCGTGAAGGAGGTAGAATCTGTTAAGTCTCGGCCTTCACTGAAATCACAATCCACCGCCGACCTCTGCGCACTCGTCCAAGTCTTCCTCCCAACGAGGGCTGGTCGGCCATAATGAACCCGCTGAACCTCACAGGAGCGTCAGCTGAGGGCAGGGGGGCCGCGGGGCCGCGGGGAGAGAGGGGAACATGGCCGTGTTTAGTTCAGAAGGTCAAACGAAGGCTGGTGAACGATAAAACCGCTCAAACTCCTTTAACTCAACTCACACTGAGCAACTGTCGCAGGAACCACGACCACGAAATTCAGGGACGTCAGGAAGAGCAGACCGACCTCCTGCTTCTTCTAGAACGATGTAGGTTCTGGCAACGAGCGACAGATCTTCAGACAGACGCCACTGGACAGAGCTGCAACCAATCAGAGCCTCAGACAAGGTGACGATGTTTGGGAGAAGTTTGACGGAATGATCCTTGGTTGGTCTTTGAAAGAAACGTCCAACTCGGTTCCCGTTGACGCCAAAGACGACTCAAACCACAGATCTTCATCCGGAGCAGCCATCTTTCTGGGCAATGCCGGTTAAGCCCCGCCCACACACTCTGTACACACTGTACACGTACATGGCTCTGAGCCTGACTACAAGGACAGATCCACGTGATTGGGCCGAGCTGATCCGACGGTTCGTGTCCAGACGAAGCTGCTCCTTGGTGGAGGTAACTAAAGATTCAATGAGCACAGGTTTATTTAGGGAGTGTTGAGGGACCTGCCGACTACAAACTACAAACACGACCACCACCACATGCACACACACCTGGCTAAAGACAACGGGATCCACCCGCATTCAGGCTGTGATGGCCGAGTGGTTAAGGCGTTGGACTTGAAATCCAATGGGGTTTCCCCGCGTAGGTTCGAACCCTGCTCGCAGCGTGTTGCTTTTGACTTATACTAACCAACCTGCTCATGACAAGTTGCTGACTGAAGACGTTCACGTCTTGGCTGAGCATTTGTTTCGTCGACACACAATGACACGTTTGTCTGATCACGCATCTCCAGTGCTGGTGCTCAAATCTTGTACTTGGTATTTGAGAACACGAGTGCGTTCACACTTAGCAAAAGTGTACTACGCGCACTCAAAACAGCAGAAAAGTCGTACTTTGCGACACGCCTGTTGCCGTGGAGACGACAGAAGCCTACATGAGGTCGCAACGAGCGGTCACCTCTTGGCGCCTCAGTGTGAACTGGACTGCTGCTGGAACGTTCCGGTGAAGGTGGATGCACGTTGGTGTGTCGGGAGTGTTTGGTCTGAAAATGGACTTAGATCAACTCCAATGTCATGACATGGTTCTTTCAGTCAGAGCACAGAACAAGAACTCCACAGAGGGTTCCTCCCCCGTCAGCAACCGACATCCCTGCAGGAAAAAACACGACTTCACACTCTGCTGCAATTCTACATCAAACCCTCAAATCAATGTCTGTGTTCCCTGGTGAGGAAAAGCTCTGGGTGACTGAGCGGTATTCCTTTTCCTGCCAAGTGTCACAGATCCAAGGGTTAGCGCTGCCCAACAGTCTGTTGCAGCAATTTGACCCTGGGAGCCGAATCACGGCGACAGCCATTACAATAGAATTAACCTGTCGGACGTGATTTATAGGCGGAGCGCAGCGATAGGGAGGCGCTCTTCATCACCATCCAGCCTTACAAGCGCACGTAAACCCCAGCGGAGCCGAGCACGCTTGTCGATGCAATCGTTCATCCTTGTGCTGGGACAATAACAGGACGTCCTCAGGACATCAGGACATTAGTCCGGGCCTCTGTCTTATCGCCGTTTGCTCCGTGTCGCTTTCGTCTCCGTCCAGTATCGGCCGCATGCGACACCATTTATCACCGAGGAGCAGTTTGGTCTTTGGGATTCCACACGCGTACGAGCCGTAGTGGGTTTAAACATGTAATGAAGGACGGAATGAGAGGCACAGGCAAACCCTGGCAATCGAAAGTCAAAAGGTTTAATGTCCATCACCACATGCTGAATATACCAGGAAACACGTGTAATCTAGTCATATTAAAATGTTTCATGACACCACGCAGCTCATTTTATTTCAACTGTCTGATAACTAACTTGCTGCCAGCATCAAATTGCAAAACTATAATGACAAAAAGAGCTTTATATATATACAGTATATATGTACACACACGTACATATATACGTGTATGTGTATATATGTTTCACACTAGTTTTGTGGTTGTTTTCCCGTCATAATTTGCATTAATCCTTATCAGTCTTTAACCTTCATTTTATCCTTGTTTCTTGTTAACTTTGGCTGTAATGTACATTGACCTGCTTATTTGTATGAAAGGTGCAATACAAATACTACAGAGTTAAAATGATATTATATATCCATTATATATATTTACTATTACATTACATATACATTATTTTTATAATAATAATAACAATAATACATATTATTATTGTTGTTGCTGTTGTTGTTGTTATTATATACCCTAATAATCTAGCCAGATCAACTTTTGGGATGTAAACTGCAGCTAACAAACGGGGGGGGTTGGGGGGGGGGTTGTTCTCACTCTCAGATGCTGCTGTTCTCATCTGCAGTCGTCTGCCGATGTGACAGGAAACAGCAGTCTGGAAGCGCTGGCAGCAATTTAAGCTCATACTTCACAGGCGGATGGCGATAAGGAGGGAACAACACAGCAGCAGAGGAAAGAGAGGCGGGGGGAGCAGATACGCAACGTTCGACACGACTTTATCTTCACTTGCTATTTTGCTCAGTTTGCGTTTGCTTATTAGGCCGTGACAAGTATCGGCGGCGAGCAGCAGCGCGTTCGTGGGAGAAACAGCAAACTAAACAAACACTTATTAGCTGTGAGTTTCGTCGTGTGGTTTACTGATGTGATTGTCTGACCTCACATGGACAGGAAGCTTCTGCCCAAATGAAAAGGGGCGGGATTTACTGGCATCGACCGTCAAATCACCTCCGCTGGCTCTGTTACGCCCGAGTAGAAAAACTGCTTCATAGAAACGGCACCAGCGACTTCATGACATGTGGTAACATCAACAGATGACACGCATCAGGTGGGACGGGTCGAAAGATACCAGGTTCACCACAGTCAGTGAGCGTATTTAGAGCCGACCTGTTGACCTTTGACCCCCGGCGGATGAATGGACACCTCTTGTCCTGATCTTTATCTTATGAAGGAAATGCGCGAGAAAACGCGATAACACGTTTGTGTTCTCAGACCCACATGACATCTTCCCTCACTCTTCAAAACCACAGTTCCATGCTGTAGTACGTTTAAAAATGACTCCACATTTGACGAATAAAAATGATTTGATCGCTGGCTGTTTCTTTGACACCGCTGACTGGATGGTTGGAATATTCATGAAGCGAAAACTGGACATATTCCTCCCGATGACGGGTCGAATCGAAACATCCAAAAACTATTCAGAACATCATGTGTTGTTGGACCATAGACTACTGGACCGGACCTCAGGATTCTTTTGTGCAATCCATCAGTGTGTCTGTGCACACAAAATGTCACAAAAGTACATTGATGAAAACGTCTGTCGTGTTCTAATACACGCGCAGGCATCATGACCGACTTTCTCAGCTTCTCAGCCGCAGGATTCCAGAGATAAAACCATGTCAGTGGATAGGGCTGTCTGTTTGAGTTATCGTAAAAATATTTGAAAACTACGATTTGAATCAGACTTCCAGCCCGAAAGTCGAGCGTGAGCGTCCTCGACGTCACCTGCGGAGTTGTCGTACGTCGTTAGAAAAGATGGCGGAAAGCAGCGCAAAGAGTTCCAAAAATCTCCAGAACACCATGTGGAAACTGTTTGGATTTCTATCAGAGAAAGGAACAAAACATCCAGGGAAAACGGAATACGTCTTTAAAACATCAGCGGACGAACGGCGAACCTGCACACGTGGGACACTTACTGCTGCTGGATGTAGTGCGGGCGCACGAGCTGCGGCGCAGGGTTGACCGTCAGTTTCATCTGGGCCACGTTGTGGGCCGACGGGGCCGCCGAGTCGGACCCGCTGGGAGGGACCTGCTGAGGAATGGGTCGCTGGGGGACCACGGCGTGGCCGTTGGTGGGCCTGTTCCCGGGCGTCGCTGGAAACAGCTGCGTGGGCATCGTCTTCTGTTCACACGACTTCCCGTTGGAGCCTGGTTTGCAGACGCAGAGCTGAGGCCGGAGGCACATTCCTCCATTCTGGCACTGGGGGACACAGTTCGCTGGAGACCAGAGGAGAGAGGGAGGAGAACTTTGAGAAGGAAACATCGCTGTCATGTGTATGACTGAGTCTACACCACTGTTTCATCCTTCTGCCCTGCACAGTTTCCTCATTTCGCTCAAATTTTTATTGATGCCGTGATGACGGGAAAGCAAGTGCGGGAAAACAGTCTTGTAATATCCTCTAAATAACTTGAACATTTTCAATTATCCTCTAAAAACTGGACATTGTTTGTCACATTTAACTCCTAAAAAGTGAAAAAAGTTTTTTTAAACAGTCTTGTAACATCCTCTAATAACATTTTGAATGACTTAATAGTCAAGCCTTATCGTCATGGTGATTCTGCCCATAGTTATCACCGATTACACTCAAACGTCACATATCGCTTCAGTTCCCCGGAGACAAACGATGCCGACAGACCGAACACGTCACGTCGACGCTGTCAAAGAAGTGTCGCCCTGTGAAAACACGCCGCTGACTTTTGTCCGTTCCGTCTGCAGCCTGCATGCGTCTGACATCAGATTAACGTCTGGACGGGTCCGCTGAGCCTTTAATAACACAGACTCACATCCTCCCGGGGAGACGATGGGGGCATCGATTCATCAACTACAAAGCCTGTTTACGTTCTCCGTGACGGGCACATACATGCCGAGATGTGTTTGGAGGAAACGTTCCCAGATAAGACACATCGTACACTGGAACTACCAGGGAACTAGAAAAGGGATTCTCTCTGTGGAAGGAGCCGTCTAAGGGCCTGGATCTTTGTTCTGTTTATTACCACAGGTCAATGAGGAGCAGGTTGAGTGGAAATCCTACGTTTGTTCATCCTGAATTGCTGATTTTCAACTGAGTTTCAAATGTTTCAGTTCAGTTTATCAGACAATTCTGCCGTTGGCCTCATCTGAGGATCAACAAACTCAGGATTTTCACTGATACGTTTGAGTTCAGGTTTCCTCATTCACAGATGAATAAAAGTCGCCACAAACTCAGTTCACGGGTACGGCCTCCCTGTGATTCTGTGAACGTGAAGAACTTTACCAGAAATGTCTTTGTACTTTATAAAAATGAGACTTTTCCTGTTGTGGTTAAAGGTTTTCCACCGCTGCAGAGAATCCAGCGATTAAAGGACTTTGCTCAAACATCGTCCCATTGACGGAGGTTTTCTCTGCTGCTGAGAAGAAGTTGCTGCTACGTACGGTATCGCAGCTCGTCGATGACATCATGGCTGC